>BJCM01107895.1:0-17759 GCA_018326385.1 Flaveria bidentis | reverse complement strand
CAACATGATCAAAGCAATTCTGGATCCAAGACAAGTTGCACCTTTTGTATCATCAAAAGACCCAGCTGAATCATCACAACATCAATCACCTCCCAAACATTAAGGAAAACTAGGCTGTATAATCCTTAGGGGGAGTATTGTTGCACCCTGAAAGGATCATACATGCCAACTCCCTAGGTGAATTGATGTTTGCTCAGCTAGAATCCCCCAAGTCCAAGAAGAAATGCGGATGAGAATCTGCCAAGGAAAATAACAAGTGTTATCTTCCGCATTAGTTAATACGGAAGACATAACACTGATGCGGATAAGTGTTTACTCTTCTGCATTGACTAATGCGGAATAACAAAAGAAGATGCGGACAAGACTTTGCTCATCCGCATTGGCAAATGCGGATGACCGACCAAATGCACATAAGAATTTGTTCATCCGCATTAACCAATGCGGATGACCAACATACTAATGCGGATGATCAAGTGAAGAAATGCTGATCAAGATTATCTCATCCGCATTTGTCAACGCTGATGAACAAGCAAAGATGCGGATCAATAGAATAGTTTACCTCGTACTGAGGTGACGGCTGATAGATAGAGAATTTTTGTTGTAATTATTCTCTGTAAAATAAACTTTGATATATACAAATACAAAAGCATTTATGAGTATTATATTGCATTGAATGTTCTTTGATTTTTTGTTTCTGCCACTTAATCATTGACTTGATTATCATATTCGATTCTCAGTAAGAATATTAATCTTACTCAACCCCAGTCAGATTAAATGTCACACAATCTTTTGTTTTTGAATGAGGTATATGAATTCCCTTTTCAAAAGTATCAAAGAATACATCATCATCCTTTGTTTCCTTTTTAGTCAAATCTCCCCTTTTATGAGGTGTTTTTGATTGCTGGAAAGTTGATTTTTTTTGAAAGATTAACACTAGAGGATGACTTTTCTTTTTATTTTGGTTTTTCTTTTTGTTTAGACTTCTTCAGTTTTGAATCCTTTTCACAATCAGTAGATTGATTGTCTGTTTCAGATTTATCTAATTGTTTCTTTTTTGTGCCTTTTGTCTTGTTCTTTTTGTTGAAGTAACATTCCTGAGTGGAATGGTTATTTTTGTTGCAGATAGCACAATGTTTGTTGAAGTAGCAGTCAACAATCATATGATTATTCATATTGCAAATAGAACAATAGCTACTGAAGTAACAATAGTATTATGGTTTTTCATGTCACACCATTTGCAATACTTCTCATATGATTCTTTCTCAGAATCATTTAGTTTCTTATGGTTTGCCAACTTTTGAGGATTTTCATCCTTCTTCATCTTTGTCGATTCTTTCTTATCCGGTTTGTGAAGCTTTTGTTTGTTTGTTGTTGAATTCCTCTTCTGTAGATAATCTACTGAATCAACATTAACTTCTACTGAAGAAGTTTTCTTTTTTCGCAGATCCGATCTGGAGAGAGGTTCTTCTTCTGCTGATGATTGGCTCATGCCTTTTTCTTTTCTTAATCCACGGATGACTTGTGTCTTTCCTCGGTAAAGGCACACTTCTCATTTACATCATTGGAAGATGTTTGTTGCTGATTTAGCTCTTGAAGACCTTCATTTAATTGAGCTATTCTCTTGCAGATGGTCTTCAACATGTTTCTTTGTTTAGGAGGGTATGGCAGCTTTGTTTCTTCAAGCATTTTTGCAATATTTGTTTCAAAAACAATATTCTTACCCTTGTTGAGAAGATCATCATCATGTTCATCAGAATCATTCAAGTCATCCCACTCATCTAAGTCAAATTCTGAATTCAATTGATTAATCATTTCTGATTCAGAACACTTAGTTTCATTCACCTCAAATTTATTATCATTGTTTGGTTGATTACAACTAGTTCCTATATTGGTGCTTGGAACAAAATGTTTTGACAGATTAGTTATCATTGATTCAGGCAAAGCAACATAGTTATTGTTAATAGGAGGTGCCAAACATTATAACCCAACCCAGACCTGTTCTTTAATTCAATATGATAATTTAATAATTTCTCATATTGCTGAGATGAGAGCTAAAACATCAAAAGTTTCACTTCAGTTGATGAATGATCAGCCATGGATTTGGTTAAGGAAGTGGTCAAATGTTCAACTTGTGCTTTCAAACTGTAATTTTCAGAAACAATTTTATTTAAATCCTTTTGTATAGAGTTAATTTTAATTTGATATAATTTATGTTCTCTTACATGTGATTCATTCAAAATCATTGTTTCTTTAACTTTATTAGCTGATTGTTGAGCATTAATTCCATATCTCTCTATTTCCTCAACACATATTGATGAACATAACCTGTCTCTTACCACACTTGCCATGGGTGGAACTTTGTTTTCCATGTGTGCCATTAGAGCTTGATTTTCTTCCAAGACTTCCTTCTCATATATACTGTAGTCATAGATTCCATCTTGAAGAATGATCAACCCAGATTCTTTTGAGTTGCTAGTTCCTATTGGTGTATTGGTGGCTAGTGGGGATGAGTTGGCCAGTTGTGGATGTCTGAATAATCTTTGAGTTGATGAAGGTTGTTTAGCCTGATGTTGCTAATGTTGCTGATGTTGTGTTGAGTCAGCATTCTCTAGAAAAGTGTCCGTAGAGATTGCACTTGAGGCATCTTACCTTTGACTTATCAACTCCAATCTGTGATGATTGATTTGCGGCAGCCAAATTCTTGTTTCTTCTCAGATATTGTTTGGCTCTATAAGAAATCATTGCCATTTGCCATTATAGATCCATCTCATCCACTACATCAGGAGGTAATTCTTCCAAATCTTGTTGGCACATGTTGGTAGTGGGCAATAAACTTCCTAGGTAAGCTTGAAAGCTTGAACTGAAAGCTGCAAAAGCTGCTTTTTGTTCTTAAGAGTCTAGAATGATAGTGATATACTCTGATTGATTGTTAGTTGATGTTTTTTCAGTTGTTTTATCTCTTTGATCATCTGTTCTTTCTTTCTCTTTTCTTGACTTATTTTGACAAGATTTCTTAGGAGGTTTCGAAGCATAGAAACTTACTTCCTCTTCATCTTTACTCAAAGTACAAGAGTTATCACCTTCATTATTGGATTGAAGGCACTTCCAACACTTCTTGCTTCTTTAAAATGATATGGTGATACATGAGTTCTCACACTATTGTTTCTTGATTTCTCATCCATTTCAAGAGCCTCAACTTTAGCCACTAGAGTATCTAGTCCGACTTCTTTGAGATCTATGGTATTCTTGAAGATGGATACAGTTTGCTTCCAACTTTCTAGTAAAGTATGAAGCATTTTCTTGTTCAACTCCTCATTTCTGTATTTCAACTCCAAAATATCTATAACAAGTTACATAAACCTGTGGAGTTTTAAAGAATTGATTCACCCTCAATATGTTGAAATGTTTCATATTGTGAACGCAGGGTGTCCTTCCTAATGCTTTGGATTTCATCACTCCCTTCACAGAGTGTGTGAAGAATCTTACACAAGGAATTTGTGGTTTTATAATTTTCACATCTGATCAATATTTCTCCTAGTAAAGACATATTAAGCAAGCTGTATGCTTTCGTATCAACTTTAACCTTCTTAATATCATCAGGTCATAAATCTTTCGTGCTTACGAGTTATTATTATCATTATAATCTGGCCCGAGGGTGGGTGGAATATAAGAACCATCTGTTATTGAAACCCATACGCCAGAATTTGTAAAATTTACATGATTCCTGAACTTGATTTTCCAGGATTTAAAATCTGCTTTTGTTTCCAACTTTGGCGGTTGGTAAGATGATCCACCACAGTTGCTCATAATTAGTTAAGATCTAAGACTCTAACTAATGATTTGTTCAAAGGAAATGAACAAGTTATTGATTTTCATCATTAACTAAGATCTTCTATTCAATTGATTTGAATATAAATCCAAGTTAAACGACAGATTAAATATCACATGGACTTTTGCTCTAAAATGATAGATCCAATCAGTAAAAATAACTAACAAATCTAAAGAAATTTTCTTTTTGAAGACAATTAAACACAACTGAAACTGATAGAACAATCGATTTAAATCAATGAGCACTTGGCTCTAATATCACTTGTGAATCCTAGGATCGCAATCAGGAATTATCAGCGTTGGTTGAAATCAAGTCACCGTTTGCGGAATCAACATTGGCTTGGTTTAATTGTTTGTATTAAATTTCAGTATCAATAAAGATTCAAGAACATGATGAATGAAAAATAATTAATGTTCGGAAAAATATTAAATTCAAATTTATTTCATTAAGACATGTTACTAATTACAAATAAACAATGAACGAATGATATTGAGTTTTGTGTTATGTGACGGCTGCTAGGGTTTGGTTGTGTGATTTGATGTGATGTTTTCCTGTCGTGGAACCGTTTCTTTGATTTGAAACCTAGGATCCATATTTATAGACAATAGTGCTTTTGTTAAGGAAACACCAGATCTCATGGGATTTGAAATTGTTTCAGTTAAGGAATCACCGGATCTTTTGGGATTCGCATAACTATCTTGTTGACTTATCGACTTGTTGACTTGTAACACTTGTATTATTTATATACAAGTGTTTGGATTCCGCAGGAATATTGTCTTCCGTAGGTAATTGTTCTTCCGCAGGAAACTTATTGTTCAACAGCAACTTGTACTTCCGCAGGAAACTTGTTGTTTAGCAGGAACTTTTTCTTCTTCAGGAAACTTGTTGTTTAGTAGGAACTTGTTTTTCTGCAGGAGTCTTCACTTGGAACTCTCACTTCACTTCGGTTGATTGTTCATACGCAGATGATCTTCGGATGTTTGTTACTTCTAAGAAACATATCTACGAAAGAACAAAATGTTCATCCGTAGATGTTTCTCACACTTGGTCAATTTTCAGAAATTTACTAGTTATAACGTTTTACCTGCAAACATACAAAAGTTAACACACATATATATGGGTTATCCTCTACATTTAATGCATACACAATAATGAATTACAAACATTTATTACATATATTATTTCAAGTACTAAGCCTATATAAAATGGACTAGATCTACTGATCCTAGACTTAACATATAGAAAAGATTCAAAGATATAGAGCCAACAATCAATGATTGATTGTTGAGGTTGAAAAACTTTAATATCAAGAACAAAAATATAAAACTAATGAGAGATTTCAAAGATAAAATAGATGGTTTACACAAATTAGTTTATTAGTCAAAATTAAATCTTTATGACAAAGACTTAAATATAAAAGATTTGACAAATCGTAATAATGAACTTGCTTTGGAAATTAACAAATTAAATAGCGAACTCTTATCTTCGAAACTAATTGTTGAAAAGTTTGAATTGACTTCAAATACAGTTGAAGGTATAATCAAGTCTCAAATGACATAGAAAATCAGTAGTGGAAAAGGAGGACTTGGTTACTCTAACATTACACCACCAATTAATCATGATTATACTTTTTTTACCTTCGTCGGTTAACATCAATGATGAAGAGACCTATGGTTTAGGTTTTCAACCAAAATCTGACTTAACATCTTCAGTCAGTGTTCCATTGACTATTGATCCTATTATAAAGAATGAAGTTAAAATTAATCGTAACTCTTTTTGTGAATAAAATTTGAAGAAAGAAGGGTTGGTTGAAGAGCGGATTGATGATGATTTAGATTTTGAAAATAAAAGATTGTAATAAGAAATCTCAATGTATTTCATCATTTTTTATCAATGAAAAGGTGACTGTTTTGAATGTTTCAACTGATTGTTCTTCAATGTCAAACAAGGAAAGTAAATTAAAATCCAAAATTAATTTCAAAATAAATGAAAAGAAAAGAAATTTACCATCTTTATCTAACTTGAAAACTGATTTCAAGAACAGATTTGTTTCTAAAGGAAAAATTGATAAAGAAGAGTATATCTTTAAAGAAACAAATAAAAGATACTTTAAAAATAAGTTTTCTATTTTTGCTAATCAAGTGAAATAAGATGTGTGTAGCTCATGTTCAAAAGAAACTGGTCCTTCTCCAGTTCATTCAATACTCATGGATAAAGGAACATTTCGTGTACATCCGATACAAATCAAAATGAAAAGGGAAAATGAGAGAGCGTACAAGAATCTATTGGTTTAAGAAATTCTAAAGCCAGATTCTATGATAACAAAGGATGTTATCATCAACAGTTTGACAAACCAACTCGAGCACAAAATGTGTATGATGATAAAGTTTGTTATGTGTGTGAAAAGCCGGATCATATGGCTATAAATTGTCATTTCAACATTCTTTGACAAATAAACAAAGATTTCAAATTTCATTGCAAATAATAAAAAAACAATTCTTTATGAATGCTAAAATTAAAAGGAATTTAAGTCAGTCAAACATATTAGCTAACAACATAAATGTTCAACAGAACATGGACTTGCAAAATGATAAATTCATTAAAAAGAATGTACAAGTCAAAGATAACAATCCATCTTCCACAAAAACACTATCAAGAAATTGATTAAACCAATTCAAGAATGGAAAGTGAAAACAATTACATTAGAACCTAAAATTGTTGAAGATTATATTTTCAATGATAAAAGAGATGTGACACTAAAATCTGTATCATATTTGGATGAATAAGGTGTACTCAGGTCAACCATGGCTTAGGTTCCTAAAAGTGAATAAATCTCTTATTCATGCAGGAACAACCTAGACCCAACATCAATAGTGTTTGGCACGTTGATAGTTGATGTACAGGGCATATGACTAGTACGTATCTCTGTAACAAAACATCAAACCATATAATGGAGGTTATGTTATTTTTCCTAGAGACAAAGTGGGTAAGATATCTAAGAAAGATGAGACTCCTCATCTGTTGATAAATTTCATGACTAGTAGAGAATCAGATTGACAAAACAATAAAGTGCATTCAAAGCAATAATGGAACTGAGTTTTGCAACCAAATATTGAATGAATTATGTGATTGAAAGGGGATAGCTAGACAATTTAGCTCTGCAGGAACTCCATAACAAAATGGGATTGCAGTATGACGAAACAAAACTCTAATTGAAGCTACCAGGACAATGTTTGCAACAGTCAAATTACCATTATGTTTCTCGGCCGAGGCTGTTAACACTATGTGTTATGTTTAGAATCGCGTGTTAATCAACAAACAAAAAAATATGACTCCTTATGAAATCTTTTATAAACATAAACCCAAACTCAAATATTTTAAAACATTTGGATGTTGTTGTATTTTATTAAACACATCTGATTCAAAATCTAAATTTGATGAAAAGCTGATGAATGTTATTTTGTTGGTTATTCTGCTTACAAAATTGCAAACAGGGTTTATAACCGAGTCATTTGATATTGATTTGCATGAGTCTAACAAAAATGATGCAGGTTCTGCACCTTCATGGGTCTATGATTATGCTTCATTATTTGAAACATTTAATTGCTCATCTGTTATTTTCACAACTAATCTTCCTTTGACTTCTTCTATTGAGGATATTTTCAATGATAATGTTGGTATTATATCATCTCAACCAAATATGACATCTTATGATGTACCTTCTTCTTCAAATAGTTCAATTGTTCCACCTGTTATTGAACAAGCCCCATAAGTTTCTTATGATAGTTCTTCTTCTACTCAAACTGATCTAATTGATACTATTCAAATATCATTGATGATTTATCGTTTAACAATGATAGTCATCTAGAGGAAGATATAGTTTATCAACCAGAAGGGGGACATATTGTTGAAGAACCAGTGGGTCACATTTCCAATTTAGAAGAGGGTATTTTTGAGGACGTTATCCCATAGTTGTGAGTTCACAAAAATCTACCAACAGAAGTTATTATCGAACCATTATCACGAGTTCAAACTCGGAGCAAATCTGGCGCTATAAATACTTGTTTGTATTCATGTTTCATATCTCAGATTGTGCCAATGAATGTTGATGGCAATGAAAGAGAACAGTTGTGTAGAGATTAATGAAGAGGCTGATGCAACCTAAACATCTTAAGTCTTTCCTGCATGCTGCACAAGTACATTAAAGAAGAATGCTTAGGAAGTTTCACACATGAAACAGAAAATACTCTAAGTGTGAATTCTTCTGAAGCCAAGACCAATATCTTCCGAAGCCAAACATGAAGTCTTCCGAAGCCTCACAGACAATGTCTTCTGAAGCTTCAACTCATGAAGACAGATTTCTTCCGAAGACTTTTAGTAACATGCTTTATCTGATGTATTGTTCCATAAAGTTGGACACCTTTCCGTTGCACCTCTACAAGTCACCAACTTACATGAGTTGGTGAAAAGGTCCATGCTTTTAGTAACTGTATATTGAGGTCTTGAGTCTGTAACTTTCTATTTTATGTACTTTACCCTTTTTGTAATAGATAAGGATATGAGCTATGGCATGTCATAGTCACAATACAATTGATTTTGATTGTGTCTAGTCAATTGTATCCGGCTGGCTTTCAAAGTATAGCCGGCTGTAGAATGTAGTATAAGTATCTCATGTTCTTGTATCGTTAGTTAATGCTTTGTGACACTTGTAATAGAACATAGAGAAGGCATTATACTGCATTCTTGAAAACCATGCACTTGTGTTCTTTGTGTTTTGTCTCTTACATTACTTGTGTTCTTAGTATCTTTACTTGGTCAATCCAGTTTACTGTTTGATTAAAGTTTAGTTAATCTCCTCTTTGTGTTGTTTTGTTGTAACTTAAACCCTTCAATGATCCTGCATTTGGTATCAGAGCTTTCCAGGCTCTTGATATAATATCTCACCATCTTAAGATCCCTCACACACAAAAATACTAAACTTTTCAAATGGTAGCCATTTCCAAAACTTTGCAGGGATTGGAAAAGGGTTTTGGTTTTAATTTTTAAAATTTACACAACTAGCCCCTCAACTTTTGAATGCTTATTATTTTATGTTTTAAACTTTCTTTTAAAGTTTATAAATTGACAAAACTTACCCTTGTACTTATATAACTTTAATTTTTCAACCTTTTTGAGTTTAATAACTTTTATAAATTGTTATTATTATTATTATAAGTATTTTTAATGTTGTTATTATTATTGTTTAATTTAATATTTTGATCAATAACTTTTATACATCAAAATTTAATAGCAACTAAGATATAAGCATAAAACACCTATAAATTTCAAGATTGACAACAATGGTCCATACAAAAATAAACGATGATAACTTTCAATTAACTGAATAAAATACAAGATGTTATAGTCTCCCCAAATTATAAGAATTTCTTCCGGAAATTAAGAATGAAACTACACGAAGAAAAATAGGTACTTTTTCTTCATATGCTCTTCGCACTCCCAAGTAAACTCAGCTCCACGCTTATCCCCCAGGGAACTTTCACGATTAGAATAATTATGGTTCTAGTCTTCTTCATAATGCGATCCATGAACTCAACGGTTTTCTCAACAAGGTGTAATGACCGGTCGATCTGGATTTCATCCAACGGAACATGCAAACTTTCGTCAGGCAAACACTTTCTCATATTTGAGACGTGGAAAATAGGATGAACTCCACTAAGGTCAGAAGGTAGTTCCAGCTTATAAGCCACTTTCCCAATCGTTTTCATGATCATGAAAAGTCCTACAAATCTTGGAGCTACTTTACCTTTCTTTCCAAAGTGAACAACACCTTTCCATGGTGAAACCTTAAGAAGAACCATATCCCCAACTTGGAACTCCAATGGCTTACGTTGCTTATCGGCATAACACTTTTGTCGACTTCTGGCCACCTGAAGGTTCTTGCAAATGATAGAGACTTTATCGGTCGTTTCTTGCATAAGTTCAGGACCAATGATGAAGTTTTCACCGATGTCAGTCTAGCAGATTGGTGAACAACATTTACGACCATAAAGTGCTTCGAATGGTGCAATCTCGATACTTGAGTGATAACTTTTGTTATACGAAAATTACGCGAGCGGTAAATGTGTATCCCAATCACCAAAAAAGTCAAGGACACAAAGGCGTTGCAAATCCTCCAAGGTTTGGATGGTTCGCTCGGTTTGACCGTCCATTTGAGGATGGTAAGTCATGCTTAGATCCAACTGATTACCCTAAAGTTCTTGCATAGACGACCAAAGTGCCAAGTGAAATGAGTGTCTCGGTCAGATATGATGTGCAAAGATACCCCATGATGACTTACAATTTCATCAACGTATATACGAGCCAACCTTGATGTCTTGTAAGTGTCACGTATGGGTATGAAATATGCTAACTTGGTCAATTGGTCAACGATCACCCATATGCTATCATGTCCACGGGAGGTTCGGGGTAGTTTAGTTATGAAGTCCATGGATATATGTTCCTATTTCCACATAGGAATTTCGGGTTGCCCAAGTAATCCACTTGTACGTTGATGTTCGGCTTTAACCTTCGTACACGTGAGGCATTTAGCTACATAAGTTGTTATGTCTTTCTTCATTCCCCGCCACCAATATTGACCGCGCAGGTCAATGTACATCTTATCGGAGCTAGGATGAATAGAAACAAGTTTGATGAGCTTCGTTCATTATAAACGTATGAAGATTATCACGATTTGGAACCCAAACTCGATTCGCGAAATACATCAATCCATTAGACTTTGTTTCCAATTGAGATAGAAGATTATGCTCTAATTAATCCCTCAACTTCCTTCTTGTTGAATAGCTTGTTGAGCCTTAGGATAATAGACTTGATGTCACTTTCTATCCTCAAGTTTTGTAGGAGTACAGTAGTCACGTTGACATCTAGACGAATCTCGGTATCAAACTCTCCCAAAGTGTCAAACCATTGGTGTCGATCGCAAATCTCATGAAATGAGATCGTCTTGTTATGAACCTTGCTACTTAGTGCATTGGCCACAACGTTGGCTTTACCAGGATGGTAATGAATGTCACAATCGTGATCATTAATCAACTCCACCCAACGACGTTATCTCATATTGAGAACTTTTTTATTAAAAATGTGTTGAACGCTTTTGTGATCGGTGTAGACTATGCATTGTGTACCATAAAGGTAATGTCTCCAAATCTTCAAAGCAAAGACCACAACACCAAGTTCGAGATCGTGTGTTGTGTAATTCACCTCATGGGCTTTCAATTGTATCGATGCGTAGGCTATGACCTTTCCTAGTAGCATGAGAACACAACCAATGACTTGTTTAGATGCATCACAAAATATGGTGAACTCATCGTTTCCATCAGGTAGGGTCAAGATAGGAACATTGCACAAGTTGTGCTTTAATTCTTCAAAATCTTCTTCTTGTTCGAACCCCCACTCGAATGGTTTTCTCTTCTATGTCAAAGAAGTGAGTGGCTTCGCGATCCTTGAAAAGTTGGCAATGAATTGCTGGTAATAACCAACAAGACCAAGAAAAGAACGAACTTCGGTTGGAGTTGTAGAAACGCACCAATTCTTCATAGCTTCCACCTTCGCAGGTTCAACGTAATTTCCTTGGCTATTCCACACGTGTCCTAGAAATTGAACTTCCTTAAGCCAAAACTCACATTTAGAGAACTTCGCGTACAATTGTTCTTTCTTCAACAAATCAAGAACTAGTTGCAAATGTAGTTCATGATCGGTGATGGACTTGGAATAGATAAGTATGTCATCAATGAAGATGATCACAAAGTTGTCTAGGTAAGGCTTGCATACTTGATTCATGAGATCCATGAAGACAACAAGAACATTTGTTAAACCAAAAGGAATAACCATGAACTCATAACGCCCATAACGAGTACGGAACACAGTCTCTGGGATATCATCATCGTCGACTCATAATTGATGATAACTAGAACGTAGATCAATTTTTGTGAATATGGAAGCTTCTTAAAGTTGATCAAACTAGACATCAATACGAGGAAGAGGAGAGCAGTTCTTGATTGCAAGCTTGTTAAGTTCACGATAGTCGATGCACATACGAAATGACCTATCTTTCTTCTTCACTAACAGAACAGGTGCACCCCAAGGCAAAGAGCTAGGACGAATGAAGCCTTTCTCCGATAGTTCTTGAAGTTGACTAGAGAGTTCTTGCATTTCCAATGGTGCAAATCAATACGGTGACATAGCCATGGGGTTTGCTCCCGGTATTAAATCGATCTTAAACTCGACTTCACGCATGGGAGGTAGACCACTATGGTCATCGGGAAATACTTTAGGAAAGTCTTGTGCAATCGGAACATCCTTAAAATATTTCCCTTTGACTTTCGTGTTGACCACGTAAGCCAAGAAAGCCATATAAATCTTGCTTAGGCACTTTCGGGCTTGAGTTCAAGACATGAGTTTAAGTCCTTTGGATGATTTTTCACCGAACGCTTTCAATGTATCCCTAGAAGGTAACAGTATACAAATGCACTTATCGAAACAAATGATCTTGGCATGGTGTTTGGATAACCAATCATACCAATGATGACATCAAAGCTTCCAAGTTTCATTAGAATAAGATCGATTAGGAAATCGTGTGCATCAAGACTTAAGACACAATCACGAATAATGATATCAACAGTGATCGGTTCTCCATCAGCGACTTCAACGATGAGAGGTCTTTCTAGTTTCGCATGTGGTTTAGTAAGAATGGGTTCAAACTCTAACTTAACAAATCTCTTATCGGCTCTAGAGTCAAATAGAACATATGCATAAGTATTATTAATAAGGAACATACTTTTTTAATTTTAAAGGTATTTAACGATACCGGTAACGCATGAAAAGACTTAAATCATAAAAGTAAAGGTTGGGTTAACATACCATTCAACACAATGTTGTTTGATTGTGATTGATTCGCGTTGATGCTAGAAGCATGCCCTCGGGCATGTGGAACATTTCGCACATCACGAGGGATTGTGGGCGAAAAGGACCAGGCTCCCCACAGTGGTAGCAAACACGGTTTGCAACCATAATGGAATTGTTCGGAGCACGGTGACAAGTCACCACTAAGTGTCCATATTTACCGCACAAGGTACAGATGCGGAACGGAGCATTCCCCGGATGATGGTACCTACAGATGTTGCACATAGGTTGAGGACCAGCATAGGCCCTAGCCACAGGTACACGTTGTCTTTGCCGTGGTTTGGGTGCAACCACAACATAGTTGCGTGCTGGTGTGAACTTGCACTTCTTGTGGTTGTTATTGTTGTAGGACGGTTCAGTTTTGGTCTCCTTAATGGCTTTTGTAGCCATCTTCTCCACCTTTTTAGCACCCACACCTTCTTCTAAGGTTGTGGGTCGACTACCCATTACGACATCTTGAATTTGGGGTGGTACACCCTTAATGAACTTCTCAATGTTGTGAGGTATAGTGTCGACCATGTGGGGCAGCAAAATGCTCAACTCGTGATGCCTAGTTAAGTAAGCCAAATGGTCACCACCATCTTGTTTAATATTCTAAAGTTCCTCCTCCAGTTTTTTTAGCTCACTCCTCGGGTATACCTTTGCGATGGCTATGTTCTTGAACTCATCCCAAGTGAGTGCCAACACAGCATCGGCACCTCGATTCCTTTTCTCAGAATTCAACCAAGTAAGCGTCCATTGTTGGAGCATACTAGTGGCATAACAAACCTTGAGTGCCTCAAGACACTCATAGTTGACGAAGGTATTCTCCATGCTCTCGAACCACTCAAGAAGACCAATGGCTCCGTCCTTGCCACTATAATTAGTTGGCTTGCAAGAACTAAAGTGCTTGAAGGTACAAAATTGGTTGTTGCACCCTTGATTCACGCTATTTTCTCCTTGACATTTCCATTGTTGCTTGAATTAGTCATCAAGGTGCTATTAAGTTCAACAACCCTGGTTGGAATGACGACAACCATTTGTTGTGCAATCATGGCGGCTAGCTTATGGTTAGAACTTCCATGCTTTCCACGGTGACGAGACATGTTAGGTATACAAAATGAGTTAGTTAAGGTAATGATTATAACAAAGGATAGTAATGTAAACAAGGATAAATCAAGAGTTATAAGACACATGGAATGGTTCCATTTGGTAACATATTACCATTTGGAAATGTTGACACGTCAAGATAAATTGACTCATTTTCCTTAGAAACTTGTGTATGTTAACCATAGTTTATCACTCATCCCAGAACTCCCCAGGTAAGCATAACTATTCTCGAAGGATTTATGCGAAATGCTTACCTTAGCACGAAGGCCTTTTTCTAGGAAAACTAGAATACTGGTGTTTATGTGTGACACAAATTTCTTAGGTTCATGAAATCAAAACCTTGATGAGATTTTCATAGAATTGACATAGACTCTAAGGAATTAAACCCACGATATAAAGTGTACGATCCCATGTTTCGTCAAGAATAAATTTAGGAAGTTTCATTTATTCGGGAGAATGAAAGAATCAAGGATAAGTCTAGGGGAGACAAGCAACAAAGTTTAACCAATTACAAGGCAATCCTATGCAAAGGCATCAAGTTGCAGATAAGAAGGCATAACATCATGTCGCATGTAAACAATATATATTTACAAGGATATAAATATTATTCTATAAGGTTCATGCATAAACTATAGTCTAGGTCACCATTTCTAATAACCTAAATCCCTATAGTTACGGGCTCTCATACCAATCTATCACACCATAACCTTGACGGCGGAATCGTCAAGATATGAGGGTTAAGATTGTTCACAGTCACATAATGCTATCTTTAAATGAAAATATTATTATCATAAATTTCAATTGTAAATACAACCAAAAGTCTTAACATGAAACAAGTCAAAACATAAAACAAAATAGTCCAAGCTTTTTATTCTTTAATCTAGGTCCAATTTCAGTTTTATGCAAACTTCAAATGATGACATCAAACTTGGGCATTTCCTAAAACATGTTAAGAATAAAAGGTCAACTATGAAATTTGTGAGTTTTCAAGGGTTTAATATACATAATATATCAAAAAGCGTTACAAGTAGCAATTCATGTCAATGGTTATGAGTTATTCAAGTTTATAGAACACATATTGCTACAATCAAACCTCGACTAAGATTAAGATTACAAGTTTATACGATTGTCTAAGTGTACTTGGTTCCCATGATGAACAAGTCATACGTCATCAGGAGCCGACAATATATCGGCTTTAGCACCAAATAGGCTCGTCAGGCCCATAAATCTATGACGTTGCCAAACTAGCAATAGTTAATGATTGGCAACATAATATCTATCTCATAGACTTACAAAAAACAAATAACCATGACAAAATAAATGTATGATTCCATGTGCTTTACAAGAATAAAACATTTACAAGTGTAAGTTAAATAATATAACATGTTTCACCCCAAAATGGTGTGAAATAATAAAAAATTGGGCAAGGAAATTCACATGACAAATAAGTATAAGAATGACGATTAATAAGAATAATAATAGGCGTCATTCCAATGTAAACCGTTACAAGGCACCTAAATATAAATATTTACAAGAATTAAGTTTATTAATATAATTAGTGATTTAACGAGAACTAGGGTTTCAAGTGCAGTTTGGGGATTTTGGTAGTACTCTAAATAATGTAACAAAGAAATATATCATTTATGTAAATTATTATAAAGAAAATAATATTAAATCATCCGTAATAGCTAGTAAAGTTTAAATATAAAATTTGAATAAACATTTGAAATAATTTAAAAATAATATTTGGACCAATAATAATTTATTAATTTAACGATAATAATTTAAATGTAATATTTGGACCAATAATAATTTATTAAATTATTATTTAAAATCCATTTTAATAGAAATAATCCAAGAATAACCTTTGTTAAAATGTTTTATTTAAAAGATATTTAATTATTTAAATTTAAAAAAATTACAGAAAATAATTTGATGTCTTTAAAAATATTTAAAGTTTACAAAAACCATTTTTATATTTATTAAAAAAATTATAATTTATTTAAAGGCTGAAAAACCTTAAAAAATGTTTGAGGGTGCCCGGCTTCGAACCCGGGACCTCAAGGTTGATGTGTGCGTGTGTAACCAATAGACCAGGGCCGCAGCCGTGCTAGGAAGTGGTTTCTAAATATTAAAAACAGAATTACAAAGGATCCCCCAGACCATATGAACCCTAGATTGTTATGACCCAAATTGAAGATCAATTCCTTATTGTTAATATTGATAATCATGGGGCTTTTGTTCCCCATGTAAAGTTGAACAGATTTGTGGTTTCAATTACCCAGTTTGAAACGTAAGACAGTAGAAAAGATAATGAGCAAATCACAACCAAATTTGATTCGATTGATGATCAATTGATGCTGGAAACCAAATTAACTTTTTGTGTAGTTTCAGTGGATTGTGATCCTAGAAAGCCCTCAACCATTTGATCTTTAAAGGTTGTAGAGGATATAGTATGATCGAATTGCAGTCGCGATAAGTGTGGTGTTCAATTGGGGTGATTAGATGTTTTTTCAGATATAATTTAGTTTGGCAATAGTGTAGTATTGATTAAACCATCAATTTGGTACCATTTAATTGGATTATTATTGTGTTTTAATGGATGAACGGTTCAATGATTAAGGTGACCGGTTACTCGATTCATTTGGATTCATCACCGTCTTTAAAATGCAATTATAGTGTTTAAACGAGTTCGATTCGCGTTCACGAATCGGGTGGCAACAATTTGGGCTCGATTTGTGCATTAAATCACGTGAAAAAACCTTGCCGGAGACTGGCCAGGGGTGGCCGGAGCGGCTGCCGGATATGCAGGGATTGGAAAAGGGTTTTGGTTTTAATTTTTAAAATTTACACAACTAGTCCCTCAACTTTTGAATGCTTATTATTTTATGTTTTAAACTTTCTTTTAAAGTTTATAAATTGACAAAACTAACCCTTGTACTTATATAACTTTAAGTTTTCAACCTTTTTGAGTTTAATAACTTTTATAAATTGGTATTATTATTATTATAGGTATTATTAATGTTATTATTATTATTACAAATAATTACTATTATTTGTAAGGACTAAATATAAAGGCTGATGCAACCCAAACACCCAAAGTCTCTCCTGCATGCATGCACAAGGGTATTGAAGTAGAATGCTTCGGAAGTTACACACCAGCATCAGAAATATTATAAGTGTGAAATCTTCTGAAGCCAAGACCAATATCTTCCGAAACTAAAGATGAAGTCTTCCGAAGCTTCAAAGACAAAGTCTTCCCAAGCCAACACTTGAAGACAGATTTCTTCCGAAGGCTTTTGAACACATGCTTTATCTGATGTACTTTTCCATAAAACTGGAACCCTTTCTGTTCGAACCCTTAGAAGATTAACATTTAGTCTTTTATTGTCTATTTTATATTTTGTACTAGTATAGGGACTAGTTTTGTAAATTGTTAGTTCCTTAGTTTCTAGTATAAATAGCTTAGACTAGAGTAAAAAAAAGTTTTTGTTGTTAACTGCATTCTTACTCTTGTAATTGTTTTTGCTATATCAATGAACTGTGAATTTTGTTGATAATACTTGATTTGATTACAATTGTTTCTGTTTTCTTGAATTGTTTACATAAATCATTATAGATTGAATCAATTGATCCTATCAATTGGTATCAGAGCTTTCGGTTGGGTGTTTTTGAAATTCTGTCGAACATAGAAACTTCAAAAATCCACTGAAATCTGTAATTGATTGACAATTCGAGTGAAACATTGTGAATTAAAGTTGTGTTTCATCATCAGAAACATAATTTGAATCACAAATTGCAGTATATTTCATCAAATCTGTTGAATTTGTTGTTCGAACGAAGATGAAGTTTTCGAACTGAAAAATCTCAAATTCATTGATTT
>BJCM01107644.1:717-12225 GCA_018326385.1 Flaveria bidentis | reverse complement strand
AAATCAAACTATCTAATCAACATGCAATCTCATAAACATGAACAACTCCAGATATAGCGACAAAACAGGTGTGAAAACTTTTATTAGTTACCAACCCAAAAAACCCCAACCAAACCTTAGATCTTCAACTTTTGTTGAAGATCTTACAGAATACAACAACCGATTACGTATCTGTTGTTGTGGAAACAAATACAAACAAACTTACAGACTGAAGACAATACAACAGGGAACAAACCCTAGATCGAAGACGAAGACGAATACTGTGAGAGCGCAACAAGAATAACAAACTGTAACAACCCTAACTGACTCACGAATACTGTCAGTTTATATAGAGCTCTTTCAGTAGTTTTATAAAGAACTTTTTCAGTAGTTTATAACGCGCTCTTTTCAGTAGTTTTATAAAAACTCTTCAGCAGTTTTATGAACACAACAGCTGAGCACAACAGCTGATGTCTTCAGCTGATGTCTTCAGCTGTTGTCCAGCTGATGTCTTCAGCTGTTGTTGTTCCAGCTGATGTCTTCAGCTGTTGTCCAGCTGATGTCTTCAGCTGTTGTCCAGCTGATATCTTCAGCTGTTTTCTAACAACTCTTCAGTAGTTTATCTTCAGTAGTTTTATATCAAAAGTTACACTTAAGCCCCTGCACAAAAGACACAATACAACGTTAACCCTGAAGAATCACTTTATTTCAACAATTAACCCAACAATTACAACCAGCCTTTTTTACAGTTTTTCAAGCATGTAAACACTAATCATTAAGGATCATAAGCTGTAGTCTGCTGTTAGTTAAGAGCTATCATCCAGATTTTGATTAGTAATAATGTTGTTTAATTACAGGATCTTTCCCAACCAAAGGCTTATGCACCTGAAGGTTCATTGAGGAATGTGATCATCATCTTTAACATTTATCTTCATATCTAGATAAGCTTAAATTTCTTCATCTTCGGTGACTGATTAATCAAGAATGTTCTTATAAGTATTTTCATTGATATATAACTTTAAATATCTTGATATTCTTCTCATCATATTGACTTATATTTTAGCATATCTCAAATAATGCAAGATTTTTTTGAAGCAATATGAATTTTGTATTATATTAATAGATTAGCATTGGGTCATTCTCTACCATATTTTATAAATATACCTACTATCATCTCTATAAACTAATTGTTTTCAATATACAGATGAGAGTCCAGTAGCCCACCCAAGAAAGCAACCCCTGGTGTTTAGAAGTTGCCAATGTAAGATGGTTGTTTTTGGGTAAAACGGTCAAAGTGGTCCCATTTCAGTTACAGGTCGAAATTGTTTGAGATCAAGGGGTTGGATTGACTAGAAGATTGAAATGTCAACTTAAAATATTGATTATAGGCTGAACAAATGTTGGATTTTAGATGACTAGGGAAATGCTTCCCTTATTTCTGCATTTTGTTTTCATAACATCATGTAAATTTCAATTTGCACAATGCATCATTATTATATGGTTTTATGAACATCATGTAATCTTCATTTTGTTATGATTTACATGAATCTTTCTTACGGTTTCGATAATCTTGCTCTTTTCATTTCCACTAATGATGATGATGTGAATTGATTGAATCACTCCATGATCCTAGATTAGCTCTATAATGTTAAGGTTTAGCTCTATCTTGTTAAGAGTAATTATTGGACAACCTGTATTTATTATATATCAAGGTTCACAAAATTTGTTTTACGTCTAGGTTACGTGAAATGATGTAAATGTCTACCTTGTGTCAATTGTGATGGAGTTGTGTAAAATTTAGTTCATTCTATAAATCATAAACGAGTTTTGTGTTGCACATTGTTGACCATAGCAATCTATTTAAGAATTAATTCTACAAGCATTTTCTCTTCATATCTTACTGCACATGAAAGTAATAAACTAATAATAGACATAAACATGAACACATAAAAATGAATATCATAGTATATATATAAACATGTACAAGAAAACTAATAGACATATAATACAATATCTTACTGCACATGAAAGTAATAGTAAATATGAATATATGCAAATAAATGTCACAGTAAATATATAAATTGTATAAAAACGAACAGACGTATAATACAATATATCATGAGCGAATACATTTACTAACAAAAACGATTCTCACGTTGTACATTGTTGTTGCCGCCGCATCGCGCGAGTCTTCTGCTAGTTATTATTATAACTATATAAATATTTAGTAGTTATATACTTAAGTGTTTAAATTAAAAATACTTAAATTAATAAGCATTAAGTTATAATAATATAAATAATAAAGGTATATTTTTTAACATTAATCTAAAGCATTATAAATAAGATAGTATTAAAATAAATATATATTAAAGAATGTATTAATTAGGAAAAAATTATTTAATATGAGAAAATTAGGAACTATTATATTACAAGTATGTCATCCTCATATGTTTTATATTATAGCATAGATAAAATAAATATAGATTGTTATTATAATCATTAGTATAAAAATATTTGATAATTAAATAGTTAGGTATTCAAATTAGATACTACTTATTTATAGATTTCATTATTATTATTATTATTATTATTATTATTATATTATAAAATTATTAGTACTTATATAATTAAGTATTCAAATAAGATAGCCCTTATTAATAATTTTAAGTATTTTAAACTATTATAAATAACAAATATATAATATAGTGAATTAAATAATTTCATATTATTAAACAATATATTAATAATTTTAATTAATTAATGCATTGATTAGAAGAAGTTTAATAAATGACGGGTAAAATAGAAATAACTGCATATAACACTTGTACCTATGCTTAATAAGTTGTCTAGTCTTAAATTTTTATAAAATTACATTTGTATCCTATATTTATACATTATATAATAGTATAGATAAAAAGTTTCATTTTAAATGAGAAACATAAAAAATAGTATCAACTCGTACGCTTAGGCCTTGAATATATACACAATATGCTTAACCCAATAAATATGAATAAACTTCGTTTGAACACATAATTATATTGGATATTTCATTATTTCATTTGTTGCATAAAACAGACAATTAACTTGGTTTATAATGGTAGCAGCTTAGTTAAATGCTTAGGCCTCAAACGTATAGGCAAGTTGTTTCACCTAACGTATATGAACAAACTTGGTTTAAACACATCATTATAATGAATATTTCATTATTTCATACAATCATAAGTTACATAAGTCCGACAATTAACTTGGTTTATTACAATTACAAACTTTGCCGCGACACTTGCCTCTCGTACCTTGGTGCGTACACTGACAGTAAACTATGCAATCACTGTCTTACGTACAGAATCGAGCCTCACATCCGTTCATACTATTATCGTATTTTGTAGATATCCTTCGATTGGTCACTACGTATCCTTTGTTAGCAAAAACAAATGAGATTTGCAAACCTACAATATGTATTTGATTAGCAATAATAATGTAAGAACATGTTAAAATCTAGAAAAGTATCCGTAGACAAATAATACCACAAACTGAAATTAATAGTACTATTAATAACACTGGCTTCAATGAAGTTTGTCTCATGTTTTCAGCGATCAAAATATGATAAGCAAAGCAGCAAGCGGATCGCTATTATTTATAGGGATTCAAACTTTCGTCGTGAATTAAAAAAATATATATTTAAAAGAAAATGTATATATTTAAAATACGATTCCAGGCATTTAATATATATTAAAAACGAACACATCACTATTCTACCTAAAGCTTAAAAATGGGTAAAAGTGAAGAGTATTTATTGTGAGTGTAACGTATGTAGCCTTTTATATTATACTAGTATAACATACCGCGTAATACACGGGTTGATTAAATAATATATGAAATAATTTGTAATAAAAATTTAAAATTATATATGATATTTGTAATATGATTAAGTTAGAAATAAATAAGTAGTTCAAGTAAAAATAACAATAATATCATTTTATAATTTTATTCTATAAGATTGTGTTTTTTTAATTGTTTTAAACATTCTTGTCTTTTTTTAAATTTTATTTTAAAAAATAATTATCTTATAAAAATTAAAAAAAAGTGGTACTAAAATACTTTGTATTTAAAAAATTTTTGTGTCATATATTTATTAAGTGTATTTTTCATTATAATATCAAGTTTTTAAAATTTTACAATATCTATTTTTTTAATTTAAAAATGTTTTAAATAATATTACTATATATATTATTATCATTTATTAGGAGAGAGAAGCGAATAAATCAAAATAAGAATGTTTAATATATTGATATGTGACATCTCAAAACCTTTTTTTATTATAGGTAACGAATATATAATAATACCGATATTTTTTTGGTCAGTATCAATTTCATTCTCATGATACGATCTTGTTACCGTCAGTTGATATTGCTTAAGGTACCGTATAATATCATATTTTCAAGAAAAAAAATTATGAACAAAAGTTATTTAAAAAAACTCAAATTAGTAAAATAAATGAGTTTAAATGTTTAATTATACTACATGGATAAATTTAAACTTTAGAATATAATTTGAAGTTGGGATGTGCATATCGGTGGCATATACTTGACCACCGACTTTACAAATTAATATATAACGAGTTTTTACACCCGCCTCGCGTTGCGGCGGGTTCGTATGCAACATGATTTTCCGAACTATTATTACGTCAATACCTGATTCCTTTCTGATTACGTCCAAACGTAGACTTACTGACATGTATACAAAAATATTAACGTAAGAAGGTATTTTTTAAGTGAATTGTGCATAAGTAAATCCGAAACTTTAGAAATATATTTTATAAAGCTTTTAAAAAGTGTTTGCATTTGAATGTTTATAGATTGAAAGTAAGACATGTATAAAAGTAAGCATAAATGTGACTGCATGTAGCATCGCATTTGTAAACTTTGCTACATAGTTACGGTATGAATACTAATAAACCTAAGTATATAAAGAAAATATATTAAGATAACATTATGCATCATACGTTACGGCATAAAGATGTGTGTGTCGTCGTGGAATCTGACATTGACGTGGTTATTAACATGCATATGAACTTCGTTACGTGTGTTTAAAAGTAAAGTATATATGATAATTATTAGAGCATTAAAGGAGACAATTTTGTCGTAATAAAAAATTCGAAAAATAAAAGAAAATTAATAGTTTAAATTAGAAATTATAAAAGATGTGAACTCGTGTCTCCTGCATATAAGCACATGTTTCCTAGGGCAAGTTTTGAATTTGTGTTAATTTTCAAAGAAACATTATTTAACATTAGTTAGGTGCGGGCAAAAAAAGTAGAACTTTGTGCTCCAATAAGAAGTCGACACATGGCAAGGCCGATGGACCCCACCCCCGACCTTGATAAATGAGTCATAGCTACTATTCGTACCAGCCACGCGTTACGACAATATCGTACGCAACATGATAAAATATAGACTACAATCGACCTGACTTGTTTACGAACTAAATTTACATCAGTACTTGAATCGTTTTCAATTACGTATAAACGTAGAGTATACAAAAATATGAATGTAAAAAGATTTTTTAAAGTGTCATTTTATATAGTTTTTAAAAGGTTTTGATGGGTAAAAGTGAAAGATTTATATAAAAATAGACACATAGATGTTTTATATTTAACCGAGTCAATTCGGCTTTGAATATAAAATATAGACAACTAAAAATATGAAAATTAATGGTTGTAAGTAAGATGTATATAAAAATAGGTACATAAATTTTTTATATTTAATCAGAGTAGTTTTCGATTACTTAAACATAAACAGACTTAAAATTATAACAACCAACACAAATATGAACATAAGAAATTATACTCTTAAATAAACTTGTATAAGAGTAAATCAGAACTTTATAAACTTGAGGGGGTAACGTATTTTTAAAAGGTTAAAGAACATAAATTTAATAAGATGTTTGCTATGTGTTTCGAACCCATTACCTCATAAGAAGATAGACCAAGGCCCTTAACCACTACGCCAAACATAGATTTTTAGTAATTAATCAAAGCAAATTATATATATCAAGTATTACCGAAGTGATGGTAACCATGATTGGTAACCGACGTTACCTTTTGAGTTATAGTAAATTAGTAGCATTATAAACCTGTTTGTTACGACATCTTAAATTATGAAAGTAAATCAATAATTTTTTTTATTTAATATTAAATAAGAATAAACTTTATGTAAACTCACTCACTGGGGCACAATCAACGGTTAACGGTCAATGTGTTTTGATGTTTTGTATTATGAAACAAAACTTCTACGTAAACTCACATGTCGTATGAATATATGTTTTGTAATATAAAATAACGTCAAACCTTTGAAATATTATTTTTATAATTGATTGACATGCGAATACGTTACTTTTGTTGAGATGATAACATTAATTTGATTAAAAACGTAAAATAAATGTACGAAGTTACGACGTCAATGTCTTGAAGTCTAAAACTTAAATATAAACAAATATTATGTTTTGCATGTTATGATTTAGTAATTTAAAAAAGTAATATTTAGTCAATGAGTTCTAGATCAACTGGTTTAGAAGAAGACATCCTATGACTTTCCAATGTGAAGGTCATGGGTTGGAGTCTCACTAGGTGTAATATGCTTCTAGTGGGCCAAGGGTTTTACTACAGTGAGCATTTAGGTGGTGGGTTTCCCTTGGAATGGTGGGCGAGCCGGGTCACCAGCGCTGTCTGTGTTCGCGGGTGTGGGTGACCTTTCGCCATTGGGTTTACCCGGGTGACCGGGCTTAAAAATTATTCGTTGACCGTTCAAAAAAAAGTAATATTTAAGTGGAAAAAAAACATAAGGAAACCATAGAAGAAAAATAAAAGTAGATAGCAGGATTTGAACCAAAATGTCTGTTATACAACTAAAGCTTTAACCAACTACTCTAGCTCAATGTTTGTGAAATGATTTGGAAACAAAGGTATTTATCATGAGTGAAAGTCGGTGGCTTTAGCCACCGAGGTTAGTAAATGAGTTGTATATAATTTGTTCGTGTGTTGCGTCACTCGAATAAAATATATATCTAAACATAGGTGAAAATAAATTCATTATAACAATATATTCGAAAAATTGAAAACGATTACCATATGTATTTTAAAAAGAACTAAAAATATCTTTATATTTAGACCAAGGGTTTTTGCAGCACCTTACAGAACTTGATTTTTGATATAACTTCATATCGAAAAACACATAAAGATGATCACACTGTAACAACGTATTCGGAAATTCGGAAAAACATTATCTTGTGCTCAAATTAATAATATCCAGGCAAGATTGGTTTCGAACGAAATTTATGTCTGCACATATAGTGTGTTCGGAATTTATAATGTTTTTATATTCTTAAAGACATAAGAAAAACACAAAATAAAACAAAAATTAATGTTAATAATTAAATAATAGTTAAAATTTGAAACGAAACAAGCCCAACTCAAACGCACGGGAAGGAACTAAATTATTTCAAATGGCTCGTTTATGAATCCTAATAAACGAGATAAAGGCGCTACAAATAAAAGAGAGCGAGACTACTAACGAATTCACAAGTAAGTTAAGTGAAATTTGAATAAACGTAGAAACCTTAGGTTAAACATAGAAGATGGTCAGATAAAGATTACAAAACTTCTAAACATGGAAATATATAGTAGCATCATATGAACAATACTCCATTCGTGAATCGATGTCGTTCAAGGAAGCCTTTGGTTCATTGAGGGAATACAAAGAAAAGATTAAATGTCATAATGGGTCAAACTAAATTCAAGGTAACCTTTAACTCTCTCAACCAAATACTCAAAGAGGAGGCAAACAGAATAATGGTAAAAACAAAATGATGATAAAAAAAGTTTACAGAGGCCGTTGCCGAGGTTGCGAGTTCACTCGTGACCATGGAAGTTGATCGAGTTGAAGTGACAACCGTATATATGCTACAGGAGACCATGAGAAAGGTGGTATGAAGTGCTACAGTTGTAATAAATATAATCACCTTTTGTATGAGTATAGAGCTAATAAGCCCATAAAAGATCTTTTTGTGCTAAAAATATTGATAAACTGATAATGACATAATAGTGCTTGAGTGCTTTCAAAGCTAAAGTTGCAATGTCTCATGGTTGCAGGTCATAATAGGTCAAGTGTTAGATTTGGTGTCAATGTCTTTTTAACTTAACACATTTATTTTGTTGAGGAATCGTAATATAAGTATCAACAACTTCAAAAACCTGACAGTCGCAAATTTCCTTTCAGATTGAAACTATTTAAGTTCCACTAGATGTTCAATCGTATAAAACTCAATTTCAGAAATCAAAGTACGAATTTTATGTGTGTCAAAATCGTGAACTAGAAGAAAAGTGAAAAAAGACTAAGCAATTCTTTGTTCAAATTCATAATTTTGTAGGAATAGGGTAACTACCCTCGACAATTATTGTATACAGATTTTACTATTTTAACCCCTGAGTTATTCATGGGAAATTAAAAAAATCAAAATTTCATGTATTTTTAGTAAAGTAATGTTTACTAAATAAAAAATTTCCCAACCAGGAGCTGCTGCCCACCCCGCTACCAGAGGTGTCTATATGAAAAATCATAATATACTAAATATAACCGTGTACTCCGCACTTCTTGACTTGTTTGATGGATATTATGATTACATTGGTTATTAATCAATCCAATTACACTAAAATATCAAACATTTCTTCCCTATTTTAATGTAATCCTTGATTAACTAAAACAAACTTACAAAAATTACAAACTTATGCATAAATGAAATATCATGACACTTGAATGTTATCTTAGTATGTTACAAATTTTGAATATTCAAATATTAGGGTGTTACTTTGGATTGAACCCTTGCTATTAAAAAGTGAATACATGAAGATACTATACACAAAAGTTTACATACTTCTAAATATATTCTTACTTGACACTATATTTTACTAGAGTTGTGTCCATATCCTTCATAAGCATATCAAAGCTAAGTCCAAGCTTCTTGAAAACTCCATGCTCATATAGGTATCTCATTTTCTCTTACACCTACATATGCACTTTTTCAAAAGAACGATTAATAAGTTAGAATTCAACCTCCCCAACTTGTAGGTCTAAACACATACATTAGGTGATTGGGATGTTGTTACAAATGTTTTCCAATCTCTAGATATTGAGCTTTTCATATTGAATTTAGCATTTAGTATTATATTAGATAGGAATTGGGTATATTAACATGAGAGATTTTAAGTGGACTTCAATGCCATCCCCACAGTCGAATTGTGCCCAAGATATCTATTTAACTCTTTGGTTAGATAATCAGCTAAATTATGTTGGATTCTCATAAACTCCATTGAAATCACAACATGCATAATGAGCTTACAAATCATGCTATGTCTAACATCTAAATGTCTAGACTTGCTATTATACACTTGACTATAAGCCTTAACCAAAGTTGCTTCACTATCACATCTTATAAATTTAAGTGAGATCGGTTTAGGCATAATAAATATCATCAATCAAATTTCTTAGCCACTTAGCTTTTTTACTAATTGCTATTAATGCCACAAACTCATATTTCATTATTGAGTTAGTAATGTAAGTTTGTTTCTTTGATGACCAAAATGATAACACTTCCCCTAGGTAGGAATGTCCATCCACTTATGGAAGAATGATCTTCCATATTGGTAATTCTAACTTGTATTTGAATAGTCTTTAATAACAAAAAAATAAGAATAAGTTAAACAATAATTCATGGTTTCTTTCAAGTACTAAAATATTCGATTAATAGCTTGTTAATGATTTGAACTAGGACCACTAGTAAATCTACTAAGCTTTCCAATAACATACATTAGACTTTTAATAACTTTTGAGTATTCAAGTTGAGATACTACAATACATTTAAGGTAAAAGCTTAATATTTTCATGTTTCATTGTTTATATTAAAAGCTGAGATTAAACTCATTTTAGATATATCTTTTAATCTTTTATAATAAACCTATCCTAGTCTAACATGCCATAATTATGATTTGTTCATATTATTACTAGAGCTTGTTGAAGCCATACAAACAGATTTATTACCAAAAAATATCCAAATTCAACTTAAACATACCATTACATAGATAACCAAATCCAACAAAAGTACCATGTCTTGACAAAACATACTTGTCATTTTCCAGCACTTGTTTGAAACCATAATTATTCAAGTCAATACCAAACAACTAATTCTTTCGTTTCTCAGGTACATACAACACTTTATTTAATAGTAAACATTTTTCAGAAGTAAACACAAACTTTACATTTCCTAATCCCTTAATTAGTTTAGTTACAACATTGCCCATATTTAGTATTGATTCATCTTCAATTGGTTGATACTCCTTGAACCAACAAAGATCTTTACACACATGACTAGTTGCTCCTAAATAAAGCCACAAGCAACACAATCATCCTGCATATAAAATACTTTAGAAATTAGTGATACATAATTCTCACAATTTGGAACTAAAATTTGACCTTGTTGTTTTCTCGGATCCTTAGATCCATTTAGATCAACCGACATTCCTTTTTGAAATGACCAAGTTTTCCACACTTCCAACATGCTTACTTTGGCTTCTTATTGGGACCTTTGTTGTTATTTACCTTTTAACTTTCTTTTTCCTTTAGACTTGTTGGCATTCTTGATTGACTCACCTTCTTTTACCACGTTCGCTTGTGAAGGTCCTTCCATGCTTGAATTCTTAACCTTTATGTAAGGCCCCGTTCCCGGAGACCTCACAGTTGGTCAAACACAACATTTAATACATTATATATTATAAATATACAAACTCAAGCAGCGGAATTATTATTACAAAAGCCATTCATTCCTTTTTAAAACACTGTTGTTGTGCAATACACTATTGTTTGACTGATTATAAAAAAATTGTTTAACTGCATTACAAAACAACAGCATTATGAAATATGAATGGATGTCAGTCTTTCCCTGCCGAGTAGCTTCACCCTCGTGCCATCCTCAACAATAATTACCTGCCAACTGAAAATGTATATAAGTCAGCATTGCTGAGTGAGTTCTAGTTTTAAAAGTAATAAGATACTTTCTGTATGTTGTATATGAAAAATATTCTTTCTGTGAAATACAACTTTTTACTTTGTATGCGAGCACGCATTAACTATATGAACAGATATTGTTCGTTCTCTTTACTGTATGCCTTGTTTACCCTGTATTCTTTTATCTTTATCTTTCACTATCTGTATGGACTAATGAGCAATACCCTAAACTGTATGCGCGGTGAAAACTAGTGATGGGCCATCTATATCCCTCAAAAGGGTTCTATTTACTGTATATAAGGCCGACCCAATCACCTAGTGTAACACCCGGATATTTAAAAAAACAATAAAGGAATAATAAAAGTAGGAAATGAAAATTTAATCCAAGTTGAAGGGTTAAAAGTGTCAAAAGGACAAAAGGTACAAAGAGTTGGTGTAAAAGGTGGGCATGGCCGCCCACCCTCCCATCACAACC
>BJCM01107466.1:0-24720 GCA_018326385.1 Flaveria bidentis | reverse complement strand
CTAATCGTTATAAACTTGTAAACTTATTCTTGGTCTAGGTTTGATTGTAGCTATATGTGTTCTATAAACTTGCATAATTCATAACCATTGACATGAATTGCTACTTGTATATATTATATATATATATATATATATATATATATATATATATATATATATATGTATGTTTAACCTATGGAAACTCACCGACTTTCAAAGTTGATCCTTTATTTTTAAAATGTTTCAGGATTTCCACTTGAGGATTTTTTCTTGCTCATATAGGACTTGGACTTAGTTAAATAAGTATCATATGTTGTTATTTAAATCTATGGTGTATTATAATAACTTAATTGTCTAGTATTATTCAATGAAAAATGTCATTTAATATTATTTCAATTTATTTAATTTCATGAGCTATGAACAATCGTTTCACATTCTTCCGCCTCGATGATTCCGCCATCGGTCGGGGTGTGACACTACCTACTTTACTGCTCTAACTGTGAACCCCACTGTTTACTTGAATCACATGGAAGAATTTTGGGGTAATGGTTAGATAGTACTCCTAAATGGAGTTAGGGTTATTCGGACAAGCATTTTTGGCCAGGAGTTGATCATTACTGAATAAGTCATCCGGGAGCATCTGGAGCTCCATGATGAAGGCTCTCCAACTGAGTTCCCTAAATCATACCTTGATGATACATATCTCCAAATGGAATATGGTGGAAATGTGAGAAGGTCTACAATGTATAAGTTCAATTTCTCATACAACTGGAAGTTCCTACTTCATGTTGTTCTCCATTGTCTGTCTACCAAGTCAGGGGGATGTGATCAAATCCCATATGAACTGGGCTACCTAATTCATGGATTGGTGAAGAGCCTCCGCTTCAACTACTCAAGGTTTGTGCTGATCACTAACCTCATGGGGAACCTCCAAAAGGACATATTCTTTATGTATCCTATATTCATCCAACATATACTCAACTCTAAGTTGGAACAGAGTAAGCTTGTCTATGCAACTACTCTGCATGTCCCTCAAATGAGGCCGACCATCATCAAAATCTTGAAGAGAGTGTCCACCAATTTCACTGGAAGACATTCTATGCTTTTTCCAGGTATGATTGAGCCAATGGCTCCTAGTGACATCCCTGTTCCCCCCACAGGTGATAAACCCACCCCAGCCACTACCCTTACTTTGCCAAATCTTCCTACTGACCCCATCAAACACATATTTAGAGACGCAAACGAACCCTTGCTCAGTCTACTCTGATTGAGCAAGCCCCTATTGTTTAAACCAAAAAGACTAGAGTGGAAACATAGGCTCCCACTTAGTTAGAGGTCTTACCATCCTTCTCATTTGACCTCAATATGGAATTTGAGTCTCCTTAGTCTCAATTCCATGAGCCTGAAACCCAGGCCGCAAGCCCTTAGGATGAGTCCCACCACTCTCTTGAGAAACCAAAAAAGGACAACTCCATCAAATGCTCAATGCCAATAGACATTGACCAATGTCCCAAGTCAGTAGGCTTCACTTCCCTATCCTTTACTGACCTTTTAATCAGAACTGATAAAGAGATTACGTCTCTTCATGGCAATGAAGTTGATCCATAACACCCTATACCGGATCAATAGATCCTAGAGGTACCTCTTATCTCTAGCACACATTAGTTAAAACCAACTAAGGTGAGTCCTACGGATGTGGATGGGACTCATATAGATTCAGTTGCCACTACTGAAGGAAACTCATTGGATCCTCAGGCCAGTGGTACCATCTCTTAGACTGAATATATGAAAACCGTGCCTTTTGATGACTCTGAAATAGACATCCTCAGGCAAGGGAAACCAGGGTGCCAAGAAACCACATCTGGTGGTGAGGGTGAATATACAAGGTATGTTACCTTATCTCCCTATGATTCTTCAAAAGAAGATGAGATTAGTATGCAACACCATTCAAGACCTACTTTCTAAAATCTTAAATCTTGAATGAAAGGTTAAGACTTTAGAGGATAGGTCAGCCACTCAGCAACTTGCGATTGAAAATCTCAAGGCTCAACTAGCTGAGAAACAGATTGAGAAATCTTTCTAGCATGTACCTACTCAGGTATCACTGACCTCTTCCTCTAGCTCATCTAGCTCTTAAGATGATGCTACTAAAAAGAGGGAGAGTGTTCAGAGACAAACAACAAAGGAACCACAGAGCCAAGCTTTAACTTCTTTATCTGCTAGATACCCAGCTCCTACAACAACAGTCTTTCCTGAGCCTCCTCAAATTGTCCTGCAAATGGACACAAGGGTGCCTAGAGATCTCAACAGGATCTTCTCCAAGTTCTTATTGAGATCTTCTTTACATCAGCCTAGCCCTGATGTGGCTATGATATACTTTGGAGCTGAAGAGCTTCAGAGGCTAAGTGCACCTTCTACCACTATGGAAGAAGTTGGTCAACCTAAGGCCCAAATGGAACCTGAGATTCATTTCGAAGGGAAAATGAGGACTGATGGCCCAGAAAATGAAACAGTTGGGACAATAGTGCATTCCCTCAGACTTCTGAAGCTGAAGTCAAACCCTCGGAAGAACAATTTCAATCTTCCAAAGCTGAGATGGAAGTTGTGGAAAGCCTTTTCTCCTTGTCCGATGATCTTATTATCACAGATGCAATTCTAGATCTAGCATCTGAGATGAATAGTGAGGACTTTCCCAACCAACCCCTAGCTCAAACAACTTCATTATCTCCATCCATCATGTCTCAACCTGAACACTCCATCCAAGAACCACCAAAGTCTAGCAATTCCGAAGATGTTAAAAGCAAAAAAAAGAAGATGAATGTGGAAGAGCATTAGGAGGAGGAGAGGATTAAGAAACTTAAAAGAAAAGGTAGACTCCCAACTGAGAAGTTGCTAGCTGCTAGCACCAAAGCAGTTGCAGCCAACAAGAAAAAGGTGAACATCATTGACAAGCACATCAAGCTTGGAGTTATCATTGAAGAAATACTCCTCCTACCACTAGAGGAGTTAGTAGAGCTAGAAAAGGCAACGATATTTCATATTGAAGGAAAGGAGGAAGCAGCAAGGTTGGCCTTAAAGGAGGAAAGAGAGAGGAAGAAAAAGGAAGTTGATATCTAGCTTAGGAGGGAAAGGATAACTTTCCTAACCTCCAGGGGTTTCTCTCTTCAAGAACTATCTCCACACAACAATGACATAATCCTATGGCTCTTCAACAAAGAGCATGATCAATTAGAGAAAGAGCGGAAGAAAGCTGCAAAATAGTAGATAAGAGAGAAGAAGAGAAAAGAAGAAGAAGCTGGGGTCATTGCTGCTAAGAAAATAGGTGAGAAGGCTTGGATGAAGGATTATCTCCAGGCTCATTGCTTCTCTGGTAGGCAAGTGGGACCTATGTCTGAAAAGAAACTCCAGCGACATGTCAGTGACATCAAGGTTGACTTCGCTTGGGAAAAAGGAAAGAGATGTACAAAAGGGGACATAGATGATCTTCAAACCAACACCTCAACCCCAACCTACAACCCAAAATCAACCTGAGCCTTTCCCATTTCTCTTCCCTATCAAAACTAAACCCACTTCAGAACCTTACATCCCTAAACCCACACCAACCATCATATCCACCTCATCACTATAACCACTTCAACTAATTACCCTCCAAACTAAAACACTACCCAGAACCCAAACACCACTACCTACCCAAAAACCATCCAAACCATCCCCTCAACCTTCTAAACACCTCTCCTTAGAGGAATTTAAGGAGATCAAGATGAAGCTCATTAGATGCACAACCTTGAGCGACATCCCTTGTTAGGAGGATTCTGTCAAGCTTTTTGTTGATGGATTCTCATGTTCCCTCATAAGAGATAAATTCTTTGATTTGCCAAGAGGAACATTGGAACAGGTTGTTAAACTTCTTGGCATTAACTCATATTCTCTCAATGATAAAGATAAGAAGCTAAGAAGGAAGCTGGTGAATCTGCTGGATACCAAGAAGGGGATAAAGTACCTTGCAAACCCCTTGTGCCAAGAAAGAAGATTGTCCAGTAGAGGTTTGAAGACTCTTCTCATAATTTTGTTGTTGAGAGAGAGAATGGTGAGCTGAATAGGCTTAATTCCTTATCTCTGCTACACTTAAGCATATTTGACATTGTTGAGTTAGTAGAGAAGCCATTCTCCAACCCCTCAAACTCTGAGGTAACTGCTCACATCAGAAATCACCTGAGCAGCCTTCATCTTGCCGAGCTGACTGATAAGACAAAGATTAAAGATGAGTTAAAATTGAAAGATGAGGAGGAGAGAAAAGGATCAACAACCAAAGGTAAAGCCTTTCTCCAAATGGTTGTAGATCCTAAACTTGAATCCATTGTTAGATGGGAGTATGACTATAACTCCCGTCAACTAACTCTCTTCAAGGGGGAACAAGAAAGGTTGCATGTCATTAGGAGTGATAGACTGGATCTCTTATCCACTGATGACTTGCACAAACTTCTCAGCACAACTTTAGGACAAAACAAAGAAACAGACAAATATCTCATATCCCTTGTGGAGAAAGTTTTAAGAAGCAGAAGTAAGTGAGGTTTTGGTAGCACCAGCCTAGGGGGAGTTTGTTGGATCTAGAAAGGCTGGTGCAACCAAAACCAAACACTTAGACTATTTTTGGTGCAACTTATAAAGGACTTCCGAAGCTAAGTGTGAAACATCCGAAGGAAATGGAGTTCTTCCGAAGAGAAAGTGCAAGATCCTCTTCCGAAGGAAAAGCTCCAACTTCCGAAGATAAAGTCCTCTCTTCCGAAGTTCAAGAATTAGAAGAATTCAAAGACAATGACATTCGAAGAAGAAGTCCTCAAGCCATGAAAGAAGCAGCCTCTTCCGAAGTATAAAAGGCTTCGGAAGAACTTTTTCTTCCAAAGCCAATTAACCTTCGAAAGATGCTACTATGAACCAGTGGACATAAGTATGGTTCTCTGACACTCTGTTGCAGACCTCTGATACTACATGGAATTTTCCCAAAAGACCATGTAGTTGACCATACTTTACTCCACTATTCACCTTTATTTGTTAGTACAGTTGCCAACTTTAGTTAGTGACAAAAGGTAAGTCATGGACATGTCATGACTACCATATCTTAGATAAAACATTATCTAAGATACCTTAACTATAGCTTTGTAGTATCTCCTTTAGTTATAGGATTCCAGCTGGTATCAAAAGATAACCGGCTGTAGGTGATAGTATATATAGTTTCTCATTGTAACTCATGTATCATGCTGGTAAGAGTCTTGTAAACTTTGAGTTGAGAAGTATATATACAAGTACATTGAAAACTATTTCTTTATGTTCTTAAGTTACTTAGTATATTATAATCAACTCTTTAAGAGATTTTGCTTCATCAAACTATGTGAGTCTAAGTGAGTTTGAGAGAAAACAAAGTGTTAAGTGACATATATTGATCTTACAGACTTACATTTACATAACTCTTGGTTGTACACTTGGTAACACGTACTTACACACATATAACCTCTATATACGTAACTCTTAATTGTATACTTTGTAACACATTCTTAGATATATGTAACCCTTAGTTTTTATAGTTTCTATTTATAACATGATTTTCAAGAGATCCCTCCTATATTTACACACACATAAACATGAGAAAATGCAATTCAGAAAGCAATGTAAACACATGTTCTAAAGTATATAAGCATAATAATATAAATACTAATAAACATAAAAACTATATTAGTGGTTGGATTAATGGAGAATCCAAGATCCAAAGTTCATCAATATAGGGGCTTAGATATTTACGTGGAGGAGCAATGGCGGACTGATGGATTGCGAAGGGGTATGAATGGCGCTCGGCGGAATGAGATTAGATTATGGTTTGAATGGGTTTTGGTTGCAAGCGGGTAGAATGCTTGGGTCGCGAAAAGATCCACATGAAATAGTCTGTGTCGTGAACACTCCAAGTACCCATATATAAACCACATGTTCTACGATTTAGGTATGTAAAAATTATGTTGGAAACAATAAGATTAAAATATAAAGTGACATGTGTCCTATATATGTAGCTTATTATTAGGATTAGAATAGTATGAAGTTGCTATACAATATCGCCTCACTTTTTTATTAAATGATCACTATATACATGTTGTCTTTACATCTATAATGTTGCATCAATCGAATTCGGAATGGTTCCCTCAGTTTGTTCTAAATTTGATTCCCCATTTTGTTTCCAAATCGAATTCAGATCGGTTTCAAAATCGGATTTGGATTAGGATCCGGTACGGGTACCCACCTTTATAAATGCACAAAACATACCGAGATCTAACTGCAAAAATTCATTGGGATCTCATTTGATATATATTCATACTAGAGTAAGTACATGTGTTTTACAGGTATTAAATAGTAAATATGAGATTATGAGGTAGTAAAACCTAGATCTGAAAAGAGTGAACCGTGATATGTATTGAAGCGGGGATGTTTTATAGTGAATAATTGCTAATTGTAATTGTGTTTGACTCCATGAATCTTGATATTTCAAAATTTTTGCTTACAATACGATGTTTAAAGTTTTTTAATTTTAATGATGATTAACTAGAAATTTAATTTAATTTTAACAAAGTTAACTCTCATTTAATATTTTTAATAAACATTTTATTTGTTTTTAGAAAAATATTCATTGATTAACATAATAAGTAATAAGCATTTATGAAACTAGATTTTTATAGTAATTTGTAATTTTTATTATAGTAAGCACGTATATTCAAATCATAAATGGAGCCTAGATAAACAACTTAAAACATACATATGACTTATAAAAATTTTAATTTATTAGGATAGAATTAATATAAATTTAGTAGAATAATTAAAGTTTATGTTGTGTGGGTTTGGTTATTTAAAGTACCAACCCTTTTAGACATAGTCGTGTGTTTCACACACATCCGTACAGTTATTGCACAATGTTACTGGTTTTCTGCTATTCTTTAACTTTAAGTTTGATTAATTTAATGTTTGAAGTTTTAAAATCATATAAATGTGACAAGTAGGATGGTATGCATCATGCAACAATTATGATTTATGACATTATCTAGGACATGTGTTTGGTTGAAAAAACGCTTTAATTTTATAATTAACTTTGGGTCTCGACAAAAGATTGAGCCACCTAGACGAGAACGAAGTTTTAAAGTAGTCAAAATATTGATGCTCCTGCAACTTACAAACAACAAAATTAGTAGTCAGATAATGTGTAATTTAGTAAAGAATACATATATATGCTTACTACACTCCTTTTATTTACCTATAAATAGGAACTGAATGTTTTCTTTATGCAAACAAACATTCAATATTAAACAATGATACATAACAAATAAAATTGCAAATTTGAACACAATTGGTTGTTCAATCTTTGAAGAGTGTTCTTATGTTCAAAGGGGAGATATCATTGATGTCTCCATCCATAAGTCGCTTGGCTATGATAGTGTTGGTGGCGTCTGACGGATGATATGGGTCCCAAAAAACGTACTTTGATCTATCCGGACAGACTTTAGAGGGCGGTCCACATGGCACTATACCACCGTGTTTACCGGTCAAGTAACAACATGCAGAATCTGCATTGTCAAAACCTATAACAACAAACACATGATAACTTTAAACCTTTGGATCGAATGTGCAATGCAAGCGATGGAGATGGTGGTTGGTGATGGTAGTCGGGATTGCGAGGGTGGAAAGGTGGTTAAAGATAGAATGTGGTGGCTTTACTAACCAAATATATATAAAAGTATGTGGTTTGTTTGTCTTTGATAAACCTATTGTATGCATGATTAACGCATTAACTATTTATAATTTTTTATTAAAACGAATAAATGAGTGTTTATACATAAACCCAACACGTCCCCATTGTCTTGATTTATTAATTGTTACCCAACCAATGTGACTCTCGACCCCCCTCTTGTCACCACTAATTCTGATAACTTTTAGTACTGAAAAGTAACAGGTTTGACATTAATACAATACAAGTGTCTTTTTATCGTATTAACATTTACTCACCATATGAGTTGTAATTCTGAATAATATCTGCAACGATACGGTAGACATCAGCAAAAATGAATGTTGAACCTTTAAGTGAGATGCTAAGTTGTTGGAGCAAGCCTTTTAACTGCATACTGAACAGTTGAGCTAGGTGATTTGGTAAGCCTACACAGTCATCTCCAACAGATGGATTTATATCCCTCTGATACGGGATGCATCCAATGGGTCCCACATTCGGGACGACAATCTTTCTAGCACCCATATCGTAGAGTCTCTGAATACAAATAATCAAGAAATCAGAAAAAAGAAAAAAATTGAAGTATTGGCTATGACTATTCAGACATACAATTTTGCACATATAATATTAGGTCCTACAAAAAATGAAGTGTTAGTTAAAATCTTTAATGCAACAGTATTACAGACAAGAGAGTCATGGGGCATAAATTTAGTGAGTTGGTAGGTGGTTAAATGAGTGTCAGGATGACCCATTCAACTTTTTTTTTTCTGCTTGTTTATATGTTTTATAAATAACTTATTTTTTTAACAGCAGTTCTTATAAATAACTAGTACATTGAACACATTTACAAAAACTATTGAGTATGATTCTGGTAACTTTTAAACATTTTGACATGCTTTGTTTTTGGATTAGTTTTTGATATTCTGCAATTGACCCGACAATTGACCCATTTTCATCAAAATGGGTTGAAATTTGCCTTGAAGGTGATACCTATCCAGTTTCTAATAACCAATTAAGAAAAAGAATCAACTTTTCAGACAGATTCTGATACAAACTTTACAATATTAATACCACCCACACACACAACTCAAGATATTTATCAATCAAGAAAACAAAAAAGAATTCAGAAAGTTCCTTTTACTGCATTCTTTTTGGCAAACAGATTGGATATGTGGGAAAGGATGAATGCTAAAAAGATGAGCTTTTCACTATAAAATGTTTGCATAAAATCTCTATGAATCCATATCTATGGGTATAAATCAGTCAAAAAAAATAGGAAGAATGAAAATGGGTATGATATATTTTAAATACTGTTGCAAGTAAATTTTTGTCACACGTTTATAGAGTTGGGTTAGCTGATTTTACCGTAAGTTGACCTCTAAATCTTGAAATCAATGTATCAACAAATTCTTCTGGAGAAACTAATTTTTGCTCAACTGTTGAAACAACTGGTGTGAGGTAGTTATTTATGAAATCATTTGATCCAATAGTTACTGAAAATAGAGCTGCATTGAACAATTCTTCTGCTGCAGGAGCACCTATTGTTGATATTATATCCTGCCTCGTATTTGCAAAATTGTCAAGTTGCGCATCCAAATTTATTCTTCCAACCTACAAACATAAAACACCATCATTTTCCGAATTGACCCACATCAACATCAAATAAGGTGTGAATTCTTCACATGGTATTATACATAATTAAAACATTGTTGAGGATCAAATAAGGTGTGAATTCTTCACATGATATATTAACTTATATTGACATCTATGTATATTAAAATAACTAAAAATTTATTGGCATAGATTTTGCTTAAGAAGATTTCATATGTGATGCAATGTTTACTGGAATATGGGAGTAAATTGACATTAGAGGTGAAATATTATACTCTTTTTAAGTGGAGGTACCAAGAAATAAGAATTTGTATTAAACATGACTTTAATAAATTAAAATATGAAAATAAAAAACTTACAAAAATCTTTCCAGTTTCATTCAGAATCCCTCCTCCACCAGATGCATAATTGACACCACGAAGAACGATTGGGCCGACTGTGGTCGGAGCCAGGTATGGTGGTGTGTAATCCTGCAGACCCAATTCCTGTCCTGGTAAAAACAGAAAGAAAAAGAATCAAAACAATGTAAACAACATTCTATTCTACAGCCATGAAAATTGAACCATTTAACTTCACAACCACTTTAAATGTCTAAAATAAAATAATCTTTGTGAACCAATATTAAAAGTAACATGTAAGTATTTTCTTTGAGTATAACTGATCACTTGCCTAGAATGTCTACTATAGTTCTTCCATTAGTATACCGTCCGGTTGGCATCCCAAAGTCAATCCCATTTGGCACATAATCCGCCTTCGACAGAGACTTAATGTAGTTATTGTTGCCCACTTCGACCAACGAATCACCAAAGACAAAGTTAGCAGGAAGGTTTTGTGGCAAACAAGTACTCCCTGACCATAAAAGGACTATAACCACCCCAAGAACAACCTTAACCACATCTTTTTCATAACAAAGCATACTTTTAAGTCTCATCACTAACACAAGATAAAAAAAACCACTCAATGTGTGGATATCAGAATGTAGAATTCTAAAAGTTGAAACTTGAGATTATTTTCTCAAAATGTACATGAAATAAGCCACACCCAATTCATGAAAAAACAAAAACTGCATGAATTGGACTCGCTTAGGACTTATATCAACTCATAAGCAAAACAAAGATATGGGTTTGTTTTGATGTTGAACATGCGTAGAAATAAAGAAAGACGGATCAAAGCGTATGAATGAGACACAACGAAGATACAGAAACACTTACCATTTATAGAGATGTATGATCAATGAGGAATTGAGCAGAAATAAACGAACGGTTAGGAAGATAATAGATGACCGCCATTAAATGAGGCTGCATTAAATCTGTGAGAACTAACTGAACGATTTCGCCAGCCCATTCCGATCCAGAGTTTAAGTTTTTAAAAGTCTACATCACAATAGGAAGAAGATCAACAACAAATTCTGTTGCTTTGGGAAACTAAAAAGCTGCAATTATATGTGAAAATATTTACGACACAAGGCTAGCTACTACTTGCAAATAGAGCAGCATAAAAAAACTGATTTCTTTGTTTAGGTCTGGTAGCGGTTCTTAAAACCTTTATGACATATGCTATTACAAATTTTTGTATTTTCATATATCCAAACAAAATTTAAAATTTGTGTACCCTTATAAAACTTTCATAATATCAAATACATCTTTAGAAAGCTTTCAAATATAAGATATTAGGTATAATCTCGTGTAACACGGACTAAATAAATTACTGTTACATGATTTATAATATAAAAAGTTATGTATTAAATATTATGTATTATACGTATTGAATACATGTTTTAAACATTTGAAAATTTAAAGTTAACATATTTGAAATTTTAATTATAGATAGTTATTAATTAATAAATAGGTTATATCATTTATAATTAATAGGAGAAAGAAACGAGAAAACCAATTATTAGATGATCTAAAATGTTGACAAGTATCAAAATTTATTTTTATTTATTAGTATAGAGATGCTCAAATCAATCAGAAAATATCATATATTCTAAAAAGTAAAAACTTCCTAAATATTATATACATACTTATAAAAATTTTAAATATCACATATGTCAAACGAAATTTAAAATATCATGTATCATGAATAAAATATCATAGTTTCTCATATTAATTTATTTTATTAACAATATTAAAATATGTTTGTTATAATTATAATTTTTTTCTAAGACCTTTAATATTTCATATTTAGCATTTCTTTTCATATTTCTTCCAAAATAATTTAAAAAATAATGAAGTTTGGGTGGAACAATAGATTATTTTAAATATCTTGACCATTTCTTTAATTATACTTCCAAGTGGGTATATGAGTTTTTAATGTTTTCATCTTTTAAAATTTCTCAAATTAAGTTCTAACTGTAATAAACTGCAATAATTTAGGAACTTATCTGGATAAAACATGAGAGTTTTATATAAAAGTATTTTTTAGCAAATATATTTATTATGGTTTTTAACAAGGCTATTGATGTGTAATACTATTTTTCATCTTATAAAATGGATATATAGGATCTTTAATGGTAGTTTGGGTACATTTGATATTTTAAAAGTCTTTTATGAGTATATGTAATATTTAGTAAGTTATCTAGATCGAGGTATATATGATATAGGGCTATTCACGAAACGAACCAAATCGAACGCAGCTTTGCTCGAACTCGGTTCGATTTCAAACCGAGCGGCTTGGTTCGGTTTGAATTTACAAATTCGAGTGCAAACTTCATGCTTGAACTCGTTTCGGTTTTAAACCGAGCGCTCGGTTTCGCTCAGTTTTGCTCGGTTTTGTTTGGTTTCGTTTATAATTTTAAGCAAAACTAATAATTCATTCAAAAGTTTCAACTTTCAAGTTCTGGGCGTAATATATTCGTCAATGCTTGTGCAAATGTTCTTTAATAACCAAATTATAAAAAAATATAACCTCAAGATATTGCGATTAGGAACAACTGAACAATGCCAGGCTTCGAACAAGGTCGGACTTCGCACTTCAAAGGCGAATTGTCGAAGGTGGGATGCGCAATCAGACTATTGCAAGTTAGATTGCAAAAGGTCGGGGTCGCATATCAGAATGCTAGAGGTCGGGGGTTACATGTCCGAGTGCCGGAGGTCAACGCCTCACAGTCGATAGGGAGGTGGGGGATACGAGGGACGGCTAAAAAGTGGTGATGAGTGGAATGATGAAACAATTGAAATGTGAAATGATAATCTGATTAGAGAATTAAAACTTTATATTTAGGGAAGTTGATTTTTTGACTTATTAATTAAAATAATGGTAAGTAGTAAATTACTAAATAGATTAACAAATATATAATATATAAAAACTAAACTAAAAATTAATTCAAGCAAAACTAAGCAAGCGACAAGCAAGCGCACCTTTGCTAGTGCCCGGTTCGTTTTCAAACCAAACCGAGCTGCTCGGTTCGTTTACAACCGAGCCAAAATTCGAACGAGCAAAAATCCGAGCTTTTTCGAATGAGTTTGAGTGACTTTCGAGCGCCGAGCTATTTGAATAGCCCTAATACGATTCTTTTTTTCTAAATTTATTAATATGCTTTAGGCCACTTTGCCCGCTAGCTCCGCACTTCAGCTGGTTGCTGGGCGTCTTCGATGATGCTCTGCATTTCATGACCTTACAACCGACTTCTATTCGTGTCTAGCGTCATCGTGCTCCGGCGTTTGATTTGTGGTTTTTGGTTCTGACAACAATGGTTGGGCCTATGTCGGCCATCACCGCTTGATTCTAGCGTATTTTTTTGTTGTTGCATGCCTCCGGGTTTGCTCCTCATCTGCCGCTGAGAGAGCCGTCATGTGAAGTCGTGCTCCGACCACTTGTTAGATGGTGGAACGCCTCCTTTTAACAATGCCTTCGGCAAGTTGGTTGCTCGACAGAGGAGCGATTGTGGGTGGTCACAACTACCGCCGCCATGGGGTGTTATATTTTGATTTAAAACCCTAAGACAATGCCAAGTATCAATGACAATGTGGTACGTTTCATCTAAGATATTACATCGGTGATGATAGGGTAGCCTGATCTGAGACGGTATGACACGATGATGGTCATGGTTATGTGTTATATGGTGTCGCTATGTTCGGTCGATGATGATGACGGCAACCATCTGAGACCACTCAAGACATGTATGATCATTCTTGATTTTATTACACGTTGACGTGGTTTAACGGTTTCGGTTGAGTTTTTTTTGTTTGATCGTTGTCTTAATTATTGTTAGTTGTGTCGATATGTGTCGGCTTCAATTGTGTTTGCATGTGTGCGGATTGTTTTTCCAGTCATGATTTTGATGTAAAGTTATTTGGCTTTGATTTGTGCTCCTTCGCATGATTTAATGAGTATCTTATGTTAGTTAGTTTGGGTTGAATCCAGGAGACAAGGGGTGATGAGATGGTATTTGTATTAGGTATATGATCGCGTGATGATAATTCAGTGTTTAATTAACTTAAAAGTTTGATTTTACATCGTGATTATGATGAAATAGGTTTAAGTTGTTAGTGTTTTCAATTATAGGTGTTTGGAGCTAAATGAGGCTTATTTTGGAGGATAAGAAGCAAAACACAGAAATACAAGGACTGAAGATGTAAATATCAAAAGTTACAAGAAAAGGCATAATTAGAAGCATACCGGCGTATGTATGCCGAGTATGGGCGTATAATATGTCGGGCGGCATATGGGCAACGTATCAGTGGGCGTATTTGAATAAAATTACAGAAAGTTGGGTGTAAGAACACAGAGTAGGGCATATAATACACCGACCCTGGGCGTATCATACATTAGTCACTAACCAACTTCCAGATTTCATAGATCTTCAAGTTTATTTAAGCTACATCAAACCCAAGGAGATTTTGGGTGCTTTCAAGCTTCCCAACTCATACCAAATCATCATTGATCATCATCAAGTCATGATTGAAGATTTAATGAAGATGATATGTGGCTAGGTTCTCTTAAGTGCTTTTAGGAGTATTATTCTTGTCAAGTGAGATGATTAGTATGCTTGATTAGGTTTTTGTATTGAACATTGATCTATTGAATGAAACATTATTTTTTGGTTAATTTAAACGATTTGCTTATAAATAAAGCTTTTTGCTTGATTATCGGTTTTCGGTTTCCTTGCATTGTGAGCTCATTAAAAAATTAGACAATTTGATATAGGTAAATTGGTAACATTTGGAACGAACAAATCTTAAAAGATTGTTACTTTGTTGCCATTTTAATCAAAAGTTATCATCTTGAAGTTACGTTTTTACAAACCCTAATATAAAAGTACCTATTGTTGATCTTGTAGAATTGGAAACCCAACAATAATTGTTTTTTATTATTTAAGTGAATTTGTTTTAAGGTTTCTCTCTTTATGCATGTGCAATCATTAATTCATTCTAAAGTTCCAATTTTTAATTCAAAGCTCGTGTCTTTTCCTTAATCGAGTTGAAATCATTAAACACTTTCCACATATTCATTGAGTAGACAACCTTAGTTACCCTTACACAATAAAGATAACTAACACTGATATAATAACTTATTTTTGATTGAGTCTCGATAACTAATCAAAATGGCGCTGTTGGCGGGGAAGTTTAATTTACTTGATTTTCTTAAAAAGTTATAAAAGCCCTAAAAATATTTTATTTTTCTATTTTTATTTTTAATTTGTTTCTTGTTCAGTATAACACGAGGTATTTTGTGTTTTCTTGTTTGTAGGTAATCATTAAGTTAATGCATACAAGATTTTTTGGAAGGACCTCACCAATGCAATTTGGTCTCGAAATTGAGAAGACTTTAGGAGAGAATCGTGTGTTTCACAAAGCATCAACTTCAAGAACTTTTAAAATTCGTGGTCAAACGAGATCTAAAGAAGGTACATCACCAGGAATAGCTCAACAGATTTTAAATAGACTTTCAATGACACCTAAAAGTAACAATTCAACACTGATGAATAATTCAAAAAATCAAGGAGGACCATAACCTAATCCACCTGTGGGAGACATCCCACTACTAGCATTCCCTCGACCTAATGACCCTCCACCTCAACCATTCAACATGCAACCTCAACCTCCGGGGCCAATATCTGTTAATCAAGGTGTGCAAAACGAACATCCACCCGTGAACTTTCAACCGATGCTAGATTTCTGGGTTCGTAATCCAAGTATTCAGCATGACATGGAAGGAAATCATCATAATAATGAGGAACGGTTTTCAGTCGAAGGAAGCCATCATACAACCTATGTGGATTAGTGGATTGATGATCAAGTCAATATGGTTTGATCAAACCAACATGACTTTGAGGATTATGGAAATCAACCGGGATATCGAAAGCGTCAACCATATTAGGATCAGGATGATTATGCTCAACCAACCATTCATAACAACATTGGAGGTCAACTATTTAATGGCTTACCTACCAATCTAGGAGCACAACAATATGTACCAACAGACAGTGTGGATAGTCACTTTCCCCTGCCATTACTATCAATGCATCTCCTATATTGTCACTAACATAAAAGGGACGAGCTTTTTAAGTCCGCCTATGATGTTTGGGAATTCTCCCTCACTTCCATGGTATGGCAACTGAAGAACCCTACTTACACATATCTGAATTTATGGCGTCATGTAGTACCATTGGTGGCCAAGGCTTCTCACGGGCTAAAGCTAAACTAGTCCTATTCCAATTCACCCTTAAAGACAAGGCTAAACAATGGTTTCTACCTCTACCATCAGTAAGTATTCATACATGCTTACAAATGCAACAATAACTTTGGATGAATACTTCTCAAAGGACAAGTGATGCAAGGCGAGCCATTCAAGGATTTAAAAAACAAACAGGTGAAAAATTCCATGAAGTTTTTCACGGGTTTAAGGAAATTCTAAGAACTTGTCTACATCATGGCATAGCTAAGTAGGAGCTGATTTTAGCTTTCTTTGATAGATTATCACCAGAGGATGCAAGATATGTAAATTCCACAAGTGCGGGAATGTTTACCTTAAATCATGAGGATGATGATTGGGATATTCTCAAAAGGATGAGTGTAATCTCAAAGAAGCGGACACAATCAAGTCAAAGGTCAAAAGGTGCAAATGAAAAAAATGGTAACTGATAATGTTGCCATGTATAGAATTATGGTTTTAGAGCTAGAAATTGCAAGCCTCAAGCTTGGGAAGAGTGGTGTGAAGAATATATCTAGTGAGTATGAAGTGTGTGACATGTGCAATGATATAGGCCATACATCATTCACATGTTATTTGAATTTGGGGAAGAGTTATGCCAAGGAGAAAGGAAGACATATGACATGAATTCCAATACTTAGCATCCCGGTCTCAAGAATCACCCAAATCTTAGGTATGGTAATAATACTAGCTAACTAAATCCTATTTTTAGGTACCTAATCAAGGAAGCAACCAATATCAAAGCCAACAACAAAGCTACAACCAAGGCGGTTACCAAAGGAATAGTTACAATCAAAAGATTTATCAACAAGAAGGTCAATACCAATAAAGGAATCAATAACAACAACCAAGTTTTGGAAGAGATTTCATGATGCAATGGGGACGAGGTTACATATTAGCACAACTTATCATCCTCAAACGGATGGTTAATCAGAGAGGACGATTCAGACGCTTGAGGATATGCTTCAAGAATACGTCATTGACTTTGGAGGAAGTTGGGACGGACACTTACCATTAGCTGAATTCTCATACAACAGCAGTTATTATTCCAGCATTGGTATGCCGCCCTATGAGATGCTATATGGTAGGAGGTGTAGAACGCCCGTATGTTGGAGTGATATTGGTCAGACATAATTTGGGAGCATGAAGTGATCGAGGCTACGAAGGATAAACTAGAAAAGATCAAGGCCTTTATGAAGGCATCCAAAGATAAATAGTTTGAGGCTAGAAATGCATGTTGTAAAATTTTTATTTAATTTGGGTGTGTACTCGTATAAATGTGTATGTGCCCTGTTGGGAGGGTGTATGTTTGGGATGATTTTGGCTATGTATTATGACTTAGCTTGTTTTGATGCTTAGTATGTTAGAAACTAGGCTTGGAACAGCTTAGAATGATGAATTGGGGACTAAAAATGATGTTAGTTAGAAGGTAGTTGGCCATGCGCCTAAGTGCTCATACGCCTTGGGATCATGTGCTCCAATAGTGCCCATGTGCCTAGAGTATTGTCCAGGCACCGAATTGTTCCCATGCGCCCACACGCCTAAGTGTCCATGCGCCTAAGTTAGGCCTATGTGCCTGCATAGTGCTCATGCTCCTCGAAAGTTGCCCAAATACTTAAGTGTTATCCATGTGCCCGTATAGTGCCCATGCGTCCAAAACCTACCCATGAGCCCAAGTTTTCCCCATACGGCTAAGTGTTCCCATGCATCTAAGAGGCCATGTGTCCGTATAGTGGCCATGTGCCTACATAGTTCCCATATGCCTAAAACTTGGAAAAATTTTGAATTTTAGGAAAAAGGGATTTTTAGGCGATGACTTAGGATGTTTCTGATATGATATTTATGATGATGGTATGGATGCTTATGATCTGTTTTCTTATGTTCCTTATTACGTATTATTACATGCCTTTACATGGTGTGTATATGTTTTTTAATGTAAAGTATTATCTTAACGATGCAAAAGATATAAGATAATGAAAGTGGAACATAATGAATGAACAAATGAAAGTCTTGCAAGCAAAAACGTAAGGAAGTCCACAACTCCATAAGAGTTGTTAGCTCAACTGTGTGTTTTATAACGTGTGATCTTGGCTAAGCCATGAGGGTTCACACATAGGGGAGTCAGTCTTGGTAACTACTCCATACGTGCGATATGGGATCCTTGTCGCTTTGTGCCCAAGAGAGGGGTTTAGCATATGATAGGATATGGATAGAAGTTAAAGATAATTTAAAGTGCGAAATGTACGAAATGTGCGATATGAATGAAATGAATGATGATGGAAGATAATAATGCTATTATCTATGTGTATGTATGATGTATGATCATGTGTGAAAGTAAGAAAATGTTTTAACAAGTGGAAGGTAATATAAATATTTTTATAAAACTAGAACTCACTCAGCAATGCTGACTTTTATGCATTTTCAGTTGGCAGGTAATGGTTGCTGAGGATGGCACGGGGTTAAGCTACTTGGAAAGTTTTGGATGACATCCATTTTATGTAATAATGATGTTTTTGTGTTGTAATGCAACCAAATGATGTTTTGTAATGATTAACAATGTTGTATTATTTGGCAAAAGCGATTATTAATATATGAAATGGTTTTGTTAAATGCTTTCGCTGTAATGTTTTCAATGACTTGTAATGAAATTTTAAATATTACGTGCAATAAATGTCCAACTGTGAGTATTCGGGAATGGGGCTTTACAAATGGCCTTGGAAGAAATTATTCTTTCGAAGTCATTTAGCTTTGGAAGAGCTAACTATGAACTAGTGGATATAAGTATAATCAATCTAACATCCACTGCCACCTCTAATATACTGTATGGCGCTTTTCCATGCCCATGTAGTTGACCATACTATAATCCATAGTTCACCCTTATCAATTAGTACAATTTTCACCTTTAGTTGGTCATAAAAGGTAAGTTATGGACTAGTCATGACTACCTAATCTAGGATACTATTTTATCTTAGATGTTTTACGTCTAGCAATATAGTATTTGTCTAGTTGTAAATTTCAGCTCATTATCTAAGCTTAACCGGCTGTAGATAGTAGTATATATAGTTTCTCATAGTAACTCATCAAAGAATGCTTGCAAGAGTCATGTAATATTGAGTTGAGAATTAATATATAAAAATATCTTGAAAAACCATTCTTGTGTTCATTAACTTATATATTATTTGGCAACTTAGTTAGAGATTCCGTTTCATTAACCGAGTAAGATTAAGTGAGTTTGTGAGATAAACTTGTGTTGTGAGACCACCGTCGATCCTGCACTTTTGAGTCAGGGTATTATACCCCAAACTTCATGCCCAATATTATATATGACCTAAAATTTATAATTTATACTTAAGGACTAAAAACTAAATAAATACCTAAGTTGAATAATAGAAAGTTGAAGAGGATGAAATTATGAATGAAAATTCCTTAGCTATTCCTCACCTTGTATTAAAAAAATTAAGCGACTATGATATGTCGGATTTAAAATTGCTAATCACATATAAAGAATAGAATGAGATATTATACATATACACTTGCACCCACGTGCACTATCTTGTCTTTTATTAATACTAGTGTCGTATGGATGGGCTTAAAATAAGGCTAAGATAAACACCTACTCAATAACATTAAAAAATAAAAGACATTCATAAATAGGAGAATCATATCCGTAAAGGCCTCATATTAACGGACAAAATGAACAATTAACTCAAGAATATCAGGATTTTGAAGTGCGATAAAACACATACTCAGGCTCATCATTCGAGCATTAATTAGTAGGTCATGGTTGCTTGGGGATTACAAGTAAGTATCGACTATCCCTAACCCTACCAAGCCTAGGCCATGTTGACATTCAATTTATTACTATGTTTTTTAACTCATCAAAGCCAGATTGTAACTCTTCGCAAACCTGACACATAAATTGTCAAAAATCAATGGAAGCCAAGAAACATAATCCTATGAACATTAATTTGAATCGGTTACATCTAGAACAATCAGGTCATAAATGTCAACTGGAATTGAAGACGCCATTTCTTAAAAACCATAGATTAATCAAACCTGCAAATGATCTCAAAGGAGTGTAAACTCCTTATACTTGAGTAATTTGAACCAAAAAAGCATAAAATATAGATGTAAACCCAAAAAAAAGAAGCTAAGGGGTCAAAAGTAAGACCCGTGTAGCATTTAACATCAGTAATCATTACGAAGCATCAACAAACTAGCAACCATAATAGTCCTAAGTAGGGTTTAAACCTATCATAGTAGAAAGACAACTACAAAAACAATAGAGTTCATCAATGTTACCAGCATTGTTGAAGTAGGAGAGTCAGGGAGAGGCGCTAAGTAAATCCCACCTTCTAAGTCAAGAAAAAAACACCGTTAGTGTAACACCCCTAAAAGTCAAAACGAGTTATTAACGCTAATGAGTTTAATTAGTGGGTATTAATAAAGAAAGGAAACATGTTATGGGCTAAATTAGGCTTATGGGTAAGAGCCTAAGTGATTAAGGGCTCATAACCAACCTTTTAACACATTTAACCAGTCACCATCTTCCTCATTTGAGCCCTAGACTCCCAAATTCATAGAGAGAGAAAGTAGAGAGAGAAAGTGAAGAAAACTCAAGATTTAGAGCTTCAAAGGTTAAGAGATTGAAGATCTGGGTGTTAGAGCATCAAACCATAAGAAAGGAGCAACAAATCTAAGTAAGAATCAGCCTCTAAACCCCTATGTCTAAACCCTTATGTAGATCAAACCCGGATTCTAGGGTTTTGAGTTTTGAAAAGTAGCAAAAAATCGCATACATGTCATATTTTTACATATGAAAACATGTAAAAAGCTTAGATACAGCGTCATGATTGATAAACTAAGAGATTGGACGTAAAAAGTTATGATTTTGGGTTAAAAATGGGTTGGTTCGTAATTTTTATGCGATCTGCGAAATTGTCTGTGCATCCAGTGAAATTGCATATTCAAGCTGCGAAATTGTAGGTTTTCTGCGAAACTATAGTTTCGCAGATAATTTCACAACCATGGAATTCCAACGAAAGTTGGGCGAAACTGGCATGCGAAACTGGCAGCGAAACTGTTAACGAATCTGTCAGCGAAACTGCTTATATGGTAGTGAAATTAGGCAGAAATTAACCTTTTAAGTGTTAATTTATCTGCAGGCTGTGTAATGTGATCCTAGCCTAGAAAGCTTAGTTTAGAAGTTACTTACGGTATCCAGGTGAGTTCTAGATCCCCTTATTTATATGTTTTTCCATGTTTTGGGGTTATTATGAATACTAAATATATGTTTTTAAATGACCAAAAATTTAAGAGGTTTTAATAGGAAGATCGATTTTTCTATAAGGAAATGTGTTATATAAATGTTTTAAAAAAATTCACGCCGACCTGGTAGCCCGGCCCCAGCCAGGGGCGTTGTCCCATGGACCCCACTAGGGGTTGCTGCCCCTAAGACCCCAATGTCAGGGGCTGCCGCCCCTGAACCCCCGCTATCTCGCGGAGGGTCGGTTATGTTTTATGATGACTAGTACTTGGCATGTTTTTACTTAATAAGTTAAGTATTATATATTAAAGTGGAAGATGATATTTATGAAAAGTGAAACTTAATGAATGTTACCCCTGAGCCCATTTGATGATGAAAAATCTTGGAAGCACTATGATAGACTTCACTTACGTGAGTCTAATGTATAATGATTTGTAACATCCGATTATTTATAAAAGACAAAGAAAGTAGAATAAAGTGAAGAAAAAGAAAGAAAAGATATTTTACCCAAGTTGAGGGGTAAAAAGTGTCCAAAAGGACAAAAAGTTTAAAAGTTGATGATAAAGGTGGTATGACCGCCCATGTTGTCTACCTACACCTTTTCATTCGGGATTTTTTTAGAGAGAAAGTGCAGAGCTCTCTGTTTGAAGAAGAACGAGAGAAGAAGTTCGAATTCAAGGTAAGAATTCGTGTGTTTATGGTGTTCTTAACTGGTTTTATCCTCGGTTGTATGCTTATGTTTGTTTGTGTGTGTTCGGGTGTGTGTTTTAGTGGATTTTTATAGCAATCAGGATTTGAAGGAAGTCTTACCCGAAGAGGCTGCTAAGGTGAGTTCTAGAACCCCTTTTTTACATGTTTTAACTGATTTTGGGGCTGGAAATATATGTATGAACATTTTATAAAAGTTGGGTTTCATACCCGTATATATGTATGTGTATATGTTGCGGGTGGGGTTTGATTTTGGGTTATGTTTATGTTTGATGATGTTATGGTTGTGTTTCTAAGGCTTAAAATGTATGATTTAAGCTTAGAACATGATAGACGGTGTTTGAGGACCGAATTATGTTGTTAAGTGTGCCATAGGCTGCTCATGCGCCCAAACAGTTGCTCATACGCCCAGCAATAAATAACTGTTTAAGTGTTCCTAATACGGATGACCCTCTGAGTCTAACTCATCCGCATTAGCAAATGCGGATGAGTAAGAGGAAATACGGATGAGTAAAAGTCAATGCGGATGAGTAAAAGTATTGCGGATAAGTAAGAGTCAATGCGGATGAGTAAGAGGAAATGAGGACGAGTAAGAGTCTATGCGGATGAGTAAAAGTCAATGCGGATGAGTAAGAGTCAATGCAGGATGAACATAAGGAAATGCAGATGAACAAAAAGAAATACGAATGAACAAAAAGAAATGCGAATGAACATAAAAAATGCGGATGAACATAAGGAAATGTGGATGAACAAAAAGAAATGTGGATGAACAAAAAGAAATGCGGATGAACATAAGAAATGTGGATGAACATAAGGAAATATTGATGAACAAAAAGAAATGCGGATGAACGTAATAAATGCGGATGAACATAAGGAAATGCGGATGAACAAAAAGAAATACAGATGAACATAAGAAATGCGGATGAACAATAAGAAATGTGGATGAACAAAAAGAAATGCGGATGAACAATAAGAAATGCGGATGAGCAATAAGAAATGCGGATAAAGACTTAGAATATTTTCTAACTTTTTGGGGAAAAAGTGAAATGTAGGCTTTGACTTGGGAGGTACCCGGGGGTTTATGTAAGCTGACCTTTGAGGTCATAGATGATATGAAAGGCATATTATGATGATGTATAATATGATATGATGTTGTATGATTGATGTTTATGCAAGATGGTATGTAAAATGTATGTTATCTATGTATGATGCCCTGAATGGTGATGTTGTATGTTCATGTTGATGTTTCTTACATTGTATGTTTATTTTCCTGTGGCTTTACGTTGAATGTTAATGAATGAAATGAAAAGTATTATGTAATGTAAAGTGGAAGATAAAGAAAAGAGGAATATAATCATAGAATGCATGTATTGATGAATAAAAGATGGTAAAGAAAGTATTGCAAGCACTGTATAGAGAAACGTGCTCAATAAAGAGTGTCAGTTCAACGGTGTGTGGGATAGCTACCCCAGAAGGAAGCACACCGGGGTCTGTCTTTATGACCAACCATTTTTATAGAACCTTTGTTGCTTACCCTAGGTGTTGTGGTCAGGCTGCTGAGCGCCATGACGGGGGGTCTATGATTGACCTCGGCCTAATACCCGCTTTATGCATGACGGTGGGTATAGCACATGACAACGGTACACCTGAATTTACCCTAGGTACTGTGGTCAGGCTGCTAAGCGCCATGACGGGGGGTCTATGATAGACCTCGGCCTAGTACCCGCTTTATGCATGACGGTGAGGTAAAGTTCATGGTTTTGGATGGAATGTAAAGAAGTAAAGATGAACGTATGAATGAAGCATGAATGAATGAAAGTTAACGAATAAATCATGAAGATAATAATGATATTATCTATGTGTACGTATGATGTGTGACCACATACAAAAGTAAAGAATGGTTTTAATGAAAGTGAAGTATGTTTTAGTTAAAACTAGAACTCACTCAGCAACGCTGACTTTTTATGCATTTTCCAGTTGGCAGGTGAGCATTATTGAGGATGGTGCGGGCAACTCCTTGGCATTTTGGATGGCATTCTTTTGTTTAATGTTTTTGCATTGTAATGCGAACAAATGAAATTGTGTAACGAATGTTGTATTATTTTGCAAAAGCATGTTTTAATGAAAATGTTGTTTTATGGTTCAGTCTTATGAATGTCCCAATCACATTTCTCAGTCGCACGACTGGTCCATTCGCATGGCCCGGTCATACGACTGAGTCTCATTCGCATATGTTCCTGCGAATGACCCAGTTTCATATGTTTACAACATATCAGGTGTATTACATTAAGCCTAGACTATTCAACAAGCGACGGACTCACTATATATGACAATATATGCTCCAACAAATTCCCCCTTGGACGTTGCTTACGAATAGTAGATAACACCTCTTACAATCTTCAGTCAATCTTTGCTCTGGTTTCCAATAGAATCAAACGAACAACCATATTAGCCAATGTTGTTGATCCGTCAGGTTGCTACAGTATTCCTGAAAATGAATTTAGGCACAATAACTTTCGTTTACTTTGTAGAACACCATCATAGCAGCAAGATTCCCCATATGACTGATTTTTCCAGATAATGACGCGAAAAGTTTTCCATTGCTTCAATCTTCACACAGGCTAACCTGAATAACATTAACACCTGCAGAAATTCCCCCTCACATTCAGCATATCCCAATATATAAATGTTGTGCTCTCTTGGCGTCTTCATACGGTGTATTGGGCAAAAGGTAGAAGGTTTCAAT
>BJCM01107296.1:0-11268 GCA_018326385.1 Flaveria bidentis | reverse complement strand
CGCGATAAACTTTCTTAATTAATATTTAAAACACATAAACACGTAAACACAACATCATAATCACATTAACAATTAGATTATCACCCATTTAACATGATTAATTATTATTACATCACCAACGTTAAACGACAACTAGTGTGTGCTCACGACACGTGTATGCAAAACTTAGCGGAACTAACGGAGTTGGATAACGGAAAATTACCGGATATCACATGGTAAGTCATGACGGGAGGCAACAAACGCAACACAGTCAGCTTCAATCACGAAATCACTATGTTTATTACTTGTGAATATAGACTAGCTATCTATTTCAATACAATTCTTATATTATACTACTGTTAATATTTATGATAAACACAAACTCTTGAAATCACCAACCATTTTGTTGACATTTTTAGTATGTTATTCTCAGGTCATTAACTCAGCTTGCCATTAGGAGCATAACACGGATCCAACATGCATCCTAAGGCTTTATGTCATAGACATATTTGTTTGCCTTTTATTTATGGGATTTTAACATTAGGATGATGCGTGTTTTGCAATATTATGCATTTATTTACTTTGGGTTTGCCTAATTTACAAAATGCTTCCGCATGGATTTAAACGTTTAAACTTTGGTTGGTTTGTTTTGAATGTGGCATATAGTGTCGTTTCGAGTAACTAATGACTATGATCCTGGTTTGTTCACACGCCTCGCGGTAAAACTCTGCATGTGGATTTTGAGGGTGTGACAGATTGTTATCAGAGCCATTGGTTATAGGGAACTAGGTTGCATACACACTAGTCTATAACCGCACACAATTAGTTAGTTACTCCTGACTTTTCCTTTTACTATATACTCACTGGCATATACATCACATGCACTGCAACATGGCATCATCATCTCAGGTTTTAGGAAAAAGACATGCTCGTTCTGAATCCCCTCCACCTGTACCTCACCGAGTGTATGACTGGCCGCGACATCCTTACCCCCGTGGTGAGATAGACTGGGATCAACCGTTTGTGCCAACTTAGCACGACCCTCCACGAGATTGGAGTTATTGCTTGGCTTGTATAGATCGCATGATTCGTAGAGAGCGTGTTCCGAAGCTGGCCATTATTAGACCTAGGACTGGCTCAACAACTACTTCTGCAACACCCACTCTCCCATCACTAGAGGTACCCCTTGAGCAGGTAGTGGCGACATTAACTGCGGCACTTGAGACTGAGCGTCGATGAGATGGAGTGCTCACTAATGAGAACTCCACACAAAAGGATGATATACATCGATTATGGCTAAAGATGGCCATAATTGAGGAGCGGTTGTCGATGTCTATCAAAGGAAATTTCAAGATGGCTGGTAGAGTGATGGATCTTATTGAGCATACGGGCAAGCAGGATCTCCACAATGTGGGCGCCGAGAGCAGACTAACCGGATTGAAAGCACAGCTCGTAGCACTACAAAACGAGGACAACCCTGCACTTGCCGAAGACTCCGATGAAGACCTTGAGGAAGAACCAGAAGAAGCACCGAATGGTGGAGACAGTGGTGGATCAGCTTTGTTCAATTGATTCTCTTTATTCTTATGACTTTGTCTGCATAGTGTTTTTTAAACCCTTGTGGGAAGAGTTGTTTCCCACACAACTGAAAACTTAAATTTTGACATTGATTGGATATTTTGTGAGTTACATACAAATTATTTATGATAAATTATCATTTTGGTTATAAATGTTGTGGTTGTGACTACACATTATTTCTTATTATTTACTATTCTTTAATGGGATTAATATGTTAGATGTTACTCATTATGGTATTTGTGAATGTAAAGTGAAAAATGGACAGCAGAGGAAAAGGACGTGGATATGGTCAAGGGAGTGACGGTGGACGTGGCACCAGCAACGTGAACATGACCCCAACTGAACTAGTTGTGCTAATAAACCAACACGTGCAAGCGGCATTGGAAACACAACCTGCACAGTTTGGAGGTAAACGGTGACACTGGTCATCATTTACATGCATATTCTGTTAGGTGATTAATTCTTTCGGTTTGATTTCTTTACCCTGACACATGAATACAGGACCGCCTGGATGCACGTACAAAGCATTCATGGACTGTAAGCCGCATACCTACAGCGGAGCCAAGGGAGCTGTAGGGCTTGTAAGATGGTTTGAGAAGACTGAGTCAGTCTTTGCCAAATGCAACTGCCCAGTGCTTGATCAGGTGAAGTACGCTACACAAACACTGGAAGGTGCAACACTCACGTGGTGGAATGCGCAAGTGCAGATGCTTGGCCAGGCAATGGCAAATGCGCTATCGTGGGAGGAGTTCAAGACGATGATGACTGAGGAATACTTTCCCCGTGATGAAGTTCAAAAGCTGGAAGCTGTATTCTAGAAATTGAAGATGGAGGGATCCAACATCGGGGCTACACTACTAGGTCAATTAGCTAGCTACACTTTGTCCTAGCATGGTTAACCCGCCAAGCCGACAGATTGAGCTATACTTTCGTGGTTTAGTTCCGGAGATTCAGAGTATGGTGATTGCTGCAAATCTCCCGGCTATTCAACAGGTGATACGACTGACTCAGAGGCTCACTGACCAAGCCTTGGAGCAAGGGACGTTACCCAAGCAGGGCGTTATGGCAAGCGTGCCCGACAACAAACGTAAGTAGGAAAATAATGCTAGAAAGGGATCGCCATCTACCAATCAACCTCAACAACATCAACCTCAACAGCAACATCAACATAGACGGTTTGATAAAATCACAACTTTAACCAATCATCTTCATCATCTCAAGGACCAAGTGGATACATGGGAAAAAATCGAAGGTGCATCAGTGCAACTACCACCACACTGGTAGGTGTGATAGTTTCCAATGCAGCGTTGTGCGATGTTTGGACACGCGACAAAGGATTATTGTGGAGAACTGATAAAGGAACCTCAACATCCTCAGCAGCCTCAACAACCCTATGAAACACCAAAAGGTTGCTTTAAGTGTGGAAAGGAAGGGCACTTCAAGAAAAATTGTCCTCAACTGAAAAGAAATGGGAATGGCATCGGAAATAGAGAAATAACAACAATGGTGGTAATGGTGACAACAATGGTGGAGCCAAAGGGAGAGCCTTTGTCATGGGTTCATGTGAAGCTCTAAATGATCCTACTACTGTTACTCGTAAATTTCCTGTTAATGGTAATTTTGCTTTTGTACTGTTTGACACTGGAGCCGATAGGAGTTTTATCTCTACTAAGTTTTGTAGCCTCTTAAGTGATATGCCCTCTGCCTTGGAGTCTAAGTATGTTGTAGAGTTGCCTAATGGTAAGCAAATCTCTGCTACGCATATCCTTAACAATTACAAGATAGAACTTGCTGGTCATACCTATGACATTGACCTTATGCCAATTACTCTTGGAAGCTTTGATGTGGTCGTAGGCATGGATTGGCTGTCACAGAACTAGGCTGAGGTGATTTGTCATAAGAAGGTCATTCGTATTCTTGTGGTAGATGGGGAAATGCTTTCAGTTAAGGGCGAGAAGAGTGGTGTTGTGATAGGCATCATATCATTCATGAAGGCTCATAAGTGGTTACGCAAGGGCCACAAGGCCATATTAGCTCTCATCTCTAACCAGCAACAAGAGGAATAGAAGATAGAAGACATTTAGGAGGTACATGACTTTCCGAAGGTTTTTCTAGAGGATTTTCTTGGACTACCACCTCATCGCCAAGTCGAGTTTCAGATCGATTTGCCTCCCAGAGTTGCTCCGATTGCGAGAGCACCTTACTGGTTAGCACTGAACAAACTGCAGGAATTATCTACGCAACTGTAGGAGTTGTTTGATAAAGGGTTTATTCGACTAAGCTCGTCACCGTGGGGAGCACCTGTTCTCTTTGTTAAGAAGAAAGATGGTACGTTCCGGATGTGCATTGACTACAAAGAGTTGAACAAGGTCACAGTCAACAACCGATACCCTATACCTCGTATTGAGGATTCAGGGATCAAGTTATTATTTGAAGATTGATTTGAGATTTGGTTATCATCAACTGAGAGTTCGTGAAGAAGACATTTCTAAAACAACATTACGTACTCGTTATGGTCATTACGAGTTCTTGGACATGCCTTTTGGGTTGACAAATGCACCAACAGTGTTCATGGATCTCATGAACCGGTTGTGCAAACCGTACCTTGATCAGTTTGTTATCATATTTATTGTTGACATATTAATTTATTCTAGGACCAAGGAGAAACATGAGGAACACCTATGTTTAATATTGGAGCTAGTTAGAGAGGAACAGTTGTACGCCAAATTTTCAAAGTGCGACTTCTAGATTTGTGAGGTGCAATTTTTGGGTCACATTGTTAACGAAAAGGGAATACATGTGGATCCCGCAAAGATTGAGGTGATAAGGAACTGGTCGGTACCCAAGATGCCTAGTGAAATAAGGCAATTTCATGGTCTGGAAGGATACTATTGGTATTTTATTGATGGATTCTCAAAAATCGCTCAACCTCTCACAGGTTTGATCTATAAAGGAAGAACCTATAAATGGGGTGAGAGTCAAGAAGCTGCTTTTCAGTTGTTGAAGTAGAAATTTTGTAATGGACCGATATTAGCGTTACCTGAAGGACGTGAGGATTTGGTGGTTTACTGTGATGCTTCTATCCAAGGACTTGGTTGTGTCCTGGTGCAACATGACAAAGTAATAGCTTATGCCTCGTGATAAATGAAGGTGCATGAAAAGAACTACACTACTCATGACTTGGAGTTAGGAGCAGTGGTATTTGCCTTGAAGATCTAGGGACGCTACTTGTGTCGTACCAAGTGCACAATTTACACCGATCACAAGAGTCTTCAGCATATATTTGAGAAGAAAGAGCTTAACATGAAGCAACGATGCTGGGTGGAATTATTAAACGATTATGACTGTGCCATTAAATACCACCCGGGAAAGGCGAATGTAGTCGCCGATGCCTTGAGTAGAAAGGAAACCTCTAAACCCCGACAAGTGCGTGCCCTACAATTGACGATTAGCAATCACTTGCCCGAATAAGTTAAGGAAGCCCAGTCGGAAGCCTTGAAAGGTGAGAACGTTAGATCTGATTCTTTAGGCAGGATGGATAAATAGTTAGAAGTCAAATCCGATGGAATACGATATTTCATGGATAGACTTTGGGTACCTTTGTATGGGAATCTAAGAGATTTGTTTATGAGTGAAGCAAACAAGTCTAAGTATTCCATAAATCCTGACTCTGACAAAATGTACCATGACCTGAAGGCGCACTACTGGTGGCCTAACATGAAGGCAGATGTAGCTACATACGTGAGCAAATGGCCGACATGTTCTATGGTTAAAGTGTAATATCAAAAACCATCTCGATTACTACAACAACCTAAAATCCCTTTGTGGAAGTAGGAACAAATCTCCATGAACTTCATTACTAAGTTACCTAGAACTCCTAGTAGTTGTGGCACAATATGGGTAATCGTGGACCGACTCACTAAGTCAGCTCACTTCTTGGCGATCAAGGAGACTGATAAAATGGATAGGTTAATGTGAATTTACTTGAAGGAAGTAGTGTCGAGGCATGGCATGCTGATCTTAGTTATATTTGATCGTGATGCTGGTTTTACGTCCCATTTCTGGCAATTGTTACATAAATCTTTGGGTATGCATCTGGACATGAGCACTGCCTACCATCCCCAGAGCAAAGTTCAGAGTGAACGTACCATTCAAACATTAGAAGACATGTTGCGTGCTTGTGTGGTCGACTTTGGGAATAATTGGAAAGCTCATTTACCGTTGGTTGAGTTTTCTTACAACAATAGTTATCATACTAGCATCAAGGTAGCACAATTTGAGGAATTATATGGGTGAAAGTGTAGATCACCAGTTGGTTCGGCAGAAGTTGGTGATAGTCAATTGACTGATCCTGAATTGGTACATGAGACCATAGAGAAGATAGTGCAAATACGAAACCGCATGGCTGCGGTGCGAGACAGACAGAAGAGTTACGCAGACGAACGATGGAAACCTTTGGAGTTTCAAATCAGTGACAAAGTCTTGCTGAAAGTTTCATCGTGGAAGGGTGTAATTCGGTTTGGCAAGAGAGGCAAGCTTAATCCAAGATATGTTGGACAATTTGAGATTCTAGAAAGAATAGGTCCGGTGGCATATCGACTGGACTTACCTGAGTCACTGAGTGGCATTCATAATGTTTTTCACATCTCAAATCTAAAGAAGTGCCTATCTAACGAGGCACAAATTGTACCACTCGAGGAAGTACACGTAGATGATCAACTATGCTTTGTGGAAGAGCCGGTTGAAGTAATGGATCGTGAGGTCAAGAATCTTAAACAAAGCAAGATAGCTATAGTGAAAGTTCGTTGAAACTCAAAACGTGGACCGAAATTCACGTGGGAATGCGAGGATTAGATGAAGCTCAAGTATCCTCATCTATTCGAAACGACGGCAACAGGCGGGGAAGGTACTGATTAAATTTCGGGACAAAATTTCTTTCAACATGGGGATGATGTGACAACTCACTCGATTTTGTTATGCCAATGCAGTAAACCAGGGATGTAGAACAACCATGTAACGCAATTTTTGGGACGGAAATTCTTTCAACATGGGGATAATGTGACATCCGGTAATTTTCCGTTACCAAACTCTGTTAGTTCCGTTAAGTCTTTCATACGCGTGTCATGAGCACACACTAGTTGTCGTTGAATGTTGGTGACTTAATAATAATCTATGATAAACAATAATAATCTAATTAATAATGTTGATTATTAGTTGTGATTATGTGGTTCATGATTTTATAGAATTTTAAATGTTTGCTTTAGAAATTTTACGCGAAAACGTGACAACATGTACTATATATTTCGTGTGTTGTGTGACTTATTTTAAATGTTTAGGACTATTATTATTGATTAATAATACTTGTGTTTGGTAGTTAATACTATTTAAAAAGTATTAGAAAGATTAGTTTTATAAAATATAATTAAATGGGTTATTTTTGTAAATACCTTTTTACCAAATATTACCAAAATTAATCCAACCCTAATCCCCATTTTTGGCCGCAAACCCTCCAAGAATCCCCACCCTTTGCGAATTCAACCAAAAACACACACAAACAATCAATTTTGATCAAGTTCCAAGTGTACCATAGTGCTAGCAAGTCCAATTCTTGATTCTACATGCTTAAAGGTATGTTCTATCATGTTGTTCATAGATTTTGATTCAAGATGAACCCTAATCCAAAAATTAATGATGATTGTATGAAATTGATGATTGTTAGATGATTATATGATGTTAGTTTGGTTGTATGAATGCGAGATTATGTTGATTGTGCAAAGAATCTAGGGTTTGATCATCTAGTTCATACATTTCCATAAGAGGAAACCTTTTGGTCTTGGAATTCATGATTTGATGATGCTAAGATGTTAGATGTTATGCTTAGATGTTAGTTTAATTGAATTGTACAAGAAAATCCATGAAATTATGATATTGATCATGACTTACTAAAAGTAGAAACTTATGGGTAAGATGTTGAGAATTTGGAAGTTTTGGAGGTGATTAGCATGTTAGCATGAAAGTTATGAACTTGATTAGGTATATAATTGTTGAAATCATGGTTGAATTGGATTCTAGAGCAATTTTGGGTATTACTTTCCCAAAAGGAAAATTTTATTTTTGTAGAACTTTGGATGTGATGATTTGGACATGCTTATGATGTTAAGATCATATTAGAATGATTGAGGATGTTGTTTGTCATGATATAATGTGTAATTGAGTTGTATGGATGCTTGGTTGATCATGTATGAAGTATAGATTTTGATGATCATACATGATGATGAATTATGGTTGTCACTATATATGCTAGTAATGTGGTTATGATTGTCATACATGCATGCAAATCCGAGGCCCCTACTTAGTAGGATTGGCAGGGTTTAGGATGTGAGGTCGTGGGTGACTTCACATGGCATGTAGTGCATGATTAGACTTCACGTATAAATTGTTTGATGTGATGTATTTATAATATTTGAGCACGATGATTATTTGAGATTTGCATGAGTGTATGATGATCTAGTGTGGTATGATGACCTAGGTAGAACTTGGGTTGATGATGTGATGCACGTGGATAACTTACATGATATTCGTGTGTGATAATTTCATTTGCATAATTAAACAATATTCCATCTAATATGTCACAAACGGGTCCAACGATTCAACTAGGTTAACCTAGGGTTATTGAGTTTTCTGTGTACACGTACTTATGTACTTGTGTGATCTAGGTAACATTTGAAGGGTCGTCTTTGCACCTGTCACGAGTCTTTTTATTCATTATCATTATACACCAGATGAGTTCATGCCCCTCTATTATATAAACTTTCTTCAGGGGGAGGTAGCATACTTGTTCTCAAACATTATTTTATTATAAATTGTGTATGTTTTAACATAGTGCTTAATACCTTGAAAGTCCTCACACTTTTGGATCGTTAATAATGGTAACTAGCGGGAAATCATGGGTAATACTACTGGGTGTGACGAGCCCCACCTGTGCAACTCAAGGTCAAACGGGTGCAATATTGTCTTAAACACAAACATCATCACGACCTGGTAAGTCGTGACGGGAGGCAACAAACGCAACACGGTCAGCTTCGATTGCGAAATCACTATCTTTATTACTTATGAATATTGACTAGCTATCTATTTCAATACACTTCTTATGTTATACAACTGTTAATATTTATGATAAACACAAACTCTTGAAGTAACCAACCATTGTGTTGACATTTTTTGTATGCTATTCTCAGGTCGTTAACTCAGCTTGCCATTAGGAGCACACCACGGGTCTAGCATGCATCCTAAGGCTTTATTTCAAAGACATATTTTTTTGCCTTTAATTTATGGGATTTGAACATTAGGATTGCGCGTGTTTTGACATATTATGCATTTATTTACGTTGGGTTTGTCTTATTTACGAAACGCTTCCGCATGGTTTTAAATGCTTAAACTTTGGTTGGTTTGTTTTGAATATATAGTGTCGTTCTAAGTAATTAATGACTGTGATCCTGGTTTGTTCACACGCCTCGCGTTAAAACTCTGCATGTGGATTTTGAATGTGTGACATATATACATATATATATATTTATATATATATATGTGTGTGTGTGTATATATGTATATATGTATCCAGTTGAAGATATGTGTTTATAATGGTTGGAGAGATGAAGATTGTTCTTCCATGCACTGCGGTAGATAGTGACTTCTTCCCATCCAGAATGACCTCTTGGCAGGTCTTCCAGAAATCAAGCAAATGATCCTCATAAAGAACAATAACAATGGTAAGGAAGGTGGAATAGTTGGATAGAACCAAAAATTGACAAACCTCTGAGAAATGAGGATCTTTCTCAGAGTTTAATAGAGAAACCTGATTGTGATGCTTGTGTAACGGCATGGAAAAGTAAGGGTCATTTCTACTGTTGAAGTTGGCCATTTTAGAAAGCTTCAAGGTGAAGAAAGGAAGAACAAAGGCGGTTTCAAAGAGAATTTTGGGAATTTAGGTCAGGGGAAAGATGGAGATGATAAAGAAGAGGGGGAACCGTTGGGTTTATATATGAAATGGATTTTAGAAAAATTTAATAAAAAAGGATAAACTGTGAAATACGGATGTCGGTCCCACCTCTGAAATGGTAGTGTAGATAATATATGAAGAGGCCGATGCAACCCAAACATCCAAAGTCTATCCTGCATGTTGCACAAGTCCATTGAAGAAGAATGCTTAGGAATTTTTACACATGAAACAGAAAATACTCTAAGTGTAAAATCTTCCGATGCCAAGACCAATATCTTCCGAAGCCAAAAATGAAGTTTTCTGAAGCTCAACTCTTGAAGAGAGATTTCTTTCGAAGACTTTTAGTAACATGCTTTATCTCATGTACTTTTCCATAAAGCTAGACCCCTTTCCGCTGCAACCTTGTAAAGTCACCAACTTACATAAGTTGGTGAAAAGGTCCATGCTTTTGGTAACTGTACATTAAGGTCTTGTGTCTGTAACTTTCTACTTCATGTACTTTATCTTTTTTGTAATATATAAGGATGTGAGTTATGGCATGTCATAGTCACTAGTCAAAAGGCAATCTGCCTTTTTGTTAGAACCCTTAGAAGATTAACATTTAGTCTTTTATTGTCTATTTTATATTTTGTACTAGTATAGGGACTAGTTTTGTAAATTGTTAGTTCCTTAGTTTCTAGTATAAATAGCTTAGACTAGAGTAGAATTATAAAGGGTTGAGAGTGACTTTTGGTTGTTAACTGCTTTCTTACTCTTGTAATTGTCTTTGCTATATCAATGAACTATGAATTTTGTTGATATTGCTTGATTTGATTACAATTGTTTGTGTTTCTTTTTGAATTGTTTACATAAATCATTACGGATTGAATCAATTGATCCTATCAATTGGTATCAGAGCTTATCAATTGATATCAAAGTCTATCAATTGGTATCAGAGCTTTCGGTTGAGTGTTTTTGAAGTTCTGTCGAACATAGAAACTTCAAAAATCCATTGAAATCTATAATTGATTGACAATTCGAGTGAAACATTGTGAATTAAAGTTGTGTTTCATTATCAGAAACATAATTTGAATCACAAATTGCAGTATATTTCATCAAATCTGTTGAATTTGTTGTTCGAACGAAGATGAAGTTTTCGAACTGAAAAATCTCAAATTGATTTGTTATTGATAATGAAGAAATTGATACTAGAAGAATGATTATCGGCATTATATTGAACTAATTGAAAAGTTTCAGTTCAATTCATTAACAATTTAAGGATTTCAGAAATTCGGAGTTCGTTATATTCATAAGAATATGATGAATGTGGCGCATTAGGGTTAAAACTCACAGAAATTTGCCTATGTGTTTAGGCGCTTGAACACTATTAAGGCACTTTTCAACTGTTTGGGGGTTTTTCAACTTTTAGGAGTTTTTAACCTAGGCGTTTTACTACTATTGAGCAGTTTTGAAATATTTTTCTAAGTGTTGAGACGCTTTTAAGTATTGAAGTGTTGAAGTGTTGAAGTGTTGAGGCGCATTGGAACTGTTAAGACGTTTTAGAACTGTTTAGGCGCATTACTCCTGTGTAGGCGCATTACCATTGTTCAGGCGTTTCACAACTGTTCAGCCGCATCAACTTAGACGTTTTGGATTATTTTTTCTAAGGCAGTCCCTTAGACGTTTCTCAACTCAGACGCATCAACTGTTGGGGCGTTTGAATACTATTCAGG
>BJCM01107184.1:0-11465 GCA_018326385.1 Flaveria bidentis | reverse complement strand
GAGTCTAAAGAGTCTAAACACAACGTTCAACTTCCAGTTTTGACCTAGATTCAGGGTTAAAGTGTCGAATAGAGAGGTATGCGACTCGTCACTCCGAATAAACTTCAATGGCACGATGGAACTGGGCGAATGACTCAATCGGCCGAATGAACTAAGCGTTTGAGCACAATCGCACGATTGAACTCAACCGCATGCTCAGTCGCCCGATGGAACTCAACCGCATGCGTAGTCGCCCGATTGTACTCAACCGTATGCTCAGTTGCCCGATTGAAGTCAGTTGCATACTCAATCAACTGACTGAACTTAGTCATATGGTTCAATCGAACGACTGAACCAGACCGATTTCAAAATAGTATAAGTTTCAAGTGTTTCTGTTATGGATTAATCTAATGTTTATGTGTCTTATGTTACAGAAATATGGCAGAAAGGTGGACTATGAACACCAAGCACAACATGTATGCCAACCTTGATCCTACATCCTGGAACGCTGCTGAGTTCTCAGGGATTATATCTTTTCAGCACCCATCACGGATCTTCAAGGCTATCTCGCCTCCATGCACACCTTATAGGTCCATCCAGCAGTCTTTCTTGGAGAGTGCCAGAGTAGACAGATCAGTGGAGCCCCATTGTATACGGAGCTCTATCTTGGGTCAAAAGATAGTGATCACGGAGGAGGATTTGAGACAGGTCTTAGGCTTGGGTGAGGACGGAAGCCACCCAACTAAGTTACATCCCCTGACTGTCCGGGGATGCTTCATGAGGATCAAGTACGCTAGCGACTTAATTGCCGGGGTGCTGAACAAGAGTAACATGTGCTCTCAATTTAAGTATCTGGCACATGTGATCCTGAAGTGCATAACCTCCAGGGGAGGAGGATTTGACAACCTCTCCAACCAAATCCAGAATGCATATGTTGCACGGGTACTGAACCATCTGTTGAGTTTCTCCCGCATGATCTTCTCCTATCTGATCGAGAACAAAGAGGCCAAAGGCAAGGAAGGCTTCTACATGTACCCCTGATTCCTACAGATGATCATTGAAGAGAAGCTTCCTTCGCTGCCTATGGATAGTCATAATGTAGTTACTCTCGAGGTCATGGATGACACCACCCTCAGGAGGATGAAGGTCTACCGGGATAAGCATGTGAAGCCCCTGGTAAGGAGGTTGTTCGGCCATCTGGTCAATGTAGAGTATGTGGCGCCAGTTAGGAGGAAGTGGCACCACGACGAGAGTGATTCTGATGTTGAGCAGATTGCTCTAACCTTCGATGATTCTGACAGTGATGACCACGATGATGATCAAGGAGGTAATGGTCAGGGTGGACCCAAGTCTGCCCCCATTCATCCTTATTTCCAGATAGAGGAGGAGGAGTCTAATGAGGAACCTACAGTGCGAACGATGGGGAGCCGGGTCGTAGCCACTGAAAGAGGGCTCAGGGCGGTTGGTGGACGCCAGGGTGAGTCCGGGGATGCTGTTACTACTGATCCATCTTATTCCCCAGATCAGCCCAGTAGCAAGGGGAGCCTCTGTGCCTAAAGGCTCCAGGAAGAAGAGGATGGTTCACCCTTATGGCAAAAAGGGTAAGAGGCCACTATTTTCATTGACCACATCTACTTTCACTACTGACACAACCACCACGACTACTGCAACAACCACCACAGCTACCACCACCACTACCACACCACCTATCACTACCACACTCCCAACCAGCACCACTACATCCTACCTTTCATCATCCACGCATATCCCACTACCCATATTCACCACAGCCACCACCACTACCACCAGCCACCAAGCAGGACCATCAACCCACACCACCTTCACCATAGATTGCCCATCAAGCACAGTAGATTTCCCAACTCCAGGAGCGCAATGACCAATTAGTAAAGAGGATTGAGGAGTTGGAGGCATCAAACAAGACTATCATGCTTAAACTAAAGGGATCTAAAGATGAGCCTTTGAAGATTAAAGAGGTTGATGACGATGATGATGAAGATGATGATGATGGTGATGATGATGAGACTGATGATGAAGAGGATAGTAATGCTGAAGGGACAAAGGGAAAGAAGGGTGGAAACGATGATAAAAAGGGGGATACAGCTGCATCAACATATGCTCATGGTCAAGAAAGGAGAACCAAGAGAACCAAAGACCAAGGAGCATCATCCTCTGCCCCTCCAGCTGAGAAGCTGGCTATTCAAGACAAAAATAATGCTTAGAAGTTTATGTATTTGAAAAACTTTTGTACTTGAATCTGGTATTAATGTTCTATAATTAATGTTTATATATCTTCATCAAATGTTTGATTGTCTTGATTAATTACTAATTGTTGATATGTTTACATGTTTAAATCAAGCAGATCAAACATCTCAGCAAGATGAATATGATGTTGCTCCCCTACAACAAATTAAATCTCAATTCACAATGATTCTTGATTTGCAAGAGATTGTCAGAAGGTCGGTGAGCTACACCCCCGAAGAAGGAGAAATGATTCACGACCTTACTAATGAGCAACTTGTTGAGATGTTCAGGCTAAATCCAGACGAGATTGTCAAAGATACACCTACTTTTGATGTTGCCAGTGATGACGAGCTCAACGATGTAGATGAAATGGACATTGAGGATGTCACAGCAGACTACTATCCAAAGTACACTGACCGAGAGGGCAATGTGATCCCCAATTTGGGTGACACTCTTGGCAGTGCTACGTTTGACAAATTGGATAAGTTGGAGAAGGAGACTGAAAAGAATGAAAGCCAAGCCCAAGGGGGAGTTTGTTGATACATATGTACCTTGTTTAGGAGCTTAATGTAAAATGTCTTTCATGTCTTACATATGTGTAATGAATGAGTTGAATGAAATGCAATATGTCATTGATGCTATTAATGTTTAATATTTCATTGTTTATTGTGTAATAACGCATATTGAACTAACTATATAGGTTTGTGGTTGTTTATATAGTTCTTAGTCAAGAATGGTTGAGAAATATGTTTAAACTTAATCTTATGAAGTCTTAATGCGAATAGACCATGCTAATGGACCATACGCATGAACACTTCATGCTAATGGACCAGTCGCAGGACTGAACCAGGAGACTGGATTAGTCGCACGATTAAGACATAAGATTAGCTAAGTCGCACGACTGAACCATGCAAATGGTTTAGTTGCACGATTGACAAACCCTAACCTGTAAATACCACCTAATTCGTGGAAAAACAAAACACTTCAAGAATTTTGACTCACATATGTACCCTAGCCGTCCAGAGACTAGAGAACCTATTCCAACTTCATAGTTCGCAGTTGATCGTGTTCGAATCATTAATAACGTTTTATTATTCTCTAGATTGATCGAAATTGCATTCTCACTGATTGGATCGTCAATCAAATAGGATTCCGCACTATCTGATTAGGTATACTCGTATTATTCGTTAGTACTCCGTACATACATGGTCCTAACAATTAGATATATCTATTATAGGTCTTCTAACGAGGTTTTATCCAAAAAGACCAGTTGATATGGCGATAACGAAGATCAAAGGGCATATACGTGATGTTGAAGGAAAACCCATTTGAAAACCCAAAGTATATAATGGTGGTATTTGATCATGATGGTGGTGGTGGTTTCTTAAAATTCGCAACGACGGTGGAGATATGGAAGGGAGAAGGGAGTGGCGGCTAGTGTTCCGGCGGGGTTCTGGCCACCAGAGCCAGCGAGTGCCGCACATAGTCTTTTTCCTCTTGAAGATATCTTTCCAATAGTGGTATCTATATTTGCTAACTCTCAGCGGTTTGGAAGTTATGGGTAGTTGAAAGTGGTGGGGGCTAGGGTTTTTGGTGAGTTGGTGGCTGCCAGCCGCGGCAGTGGCGGCCGAGGCTGGAGGATGATGATGTTTATGGTAGTAAAGGCTAGTGGTGTTGACTTAAGGCTGATCTTGTGGTTGCATGTTGGATTACGGAGGAGATATTCAAGGTTTGGTTACGTGGGGTTATTCCGGCAAGGATTCGGGCCGACCAAGAGGTAGCCGGTGGCGGCTAGTGGCTATCATGGTGGACAGTGGCTGCAAGTGGTGGAAAATGGTGGTACGAGTTGTAACCGAGGTGTTTGGTAACATATGTTGCAGTTATGGTTGCGTTTACTTATAAGATAACAATATGGTAGGGATTGCATATAATCTTAGTGTGTTTTGGTTAGGTTAAACCTTGGTCAAGCTGTTGGTTAAAGCTGGTCAACCATGGTCAATGGGCAGTGAACGCGATGCGGGTCAGCTCAAGCGGGTTCTAGGACGCAATACGGGAACGTTAGGTATAACCGTGCGATAGACATCCATATACGTTAATATAATGATTATATATTAACTTGTATGTGTGTGTTGAGCTACAAATATGTATAAAATGTTAACTAGTTTATAAATCGTCAAGAATGAATGCGTAAATTGGAAATAACGTGAGCAATCGCATAATGAAAAACAACTTTGGAAATGTATTCATATGAACAATGATATTCGAAACATATAAGAAGTTATTTGATCTCGTGACATACGGAATCCTTACAAGACGTTGAGATGATTAAAAATATACAAAATGCAATTGTACATATATATTCAATGGATACTTTGGGTTAACCGACATCTACATGCATTTGTCTAAGAAAAAAGACTTAAAAATACTACAATATCCATCGTTTTATTATGAATGATAGCCGATAAGATCTCTAGTAAGAACCAATTGGTAATTATTAGTGTCATCCCTTTGTAACATAAAGTACAACTAATAAGTTATGCATCTTAATGGCCTAGGTTAGGCGATCTTAAAAAGTATATGTGCTATGCACGTGGAGATAACATAATATCATGATATAAAAGTTTAATTCATAATGTTTTATGCATTGTGAATTGCTAATACTACCCAACATTTAAAGGTTTGACTACATACATACCTATGCAAGTATCACACATTTGAAGAATCAACATAACGTTGGGATAAAAGTATAAACAATATAAATATTATTAGAACATCTAATACAATATTTGGAACATATGCCCGCACTCCTGCTTATCTAATAGGTCTAAAACTGTTACAGGTAGACTAATAATAAGGGTAGCCAGCCCAAGAAGAATCATCATTAATAATAATTATCAATAAAGACTGGAATCCGTATTATCAACCGATTATTGCTACAATCATTGTACAAGGAATCATTACTCGAAAAAAGGCATTAATTAACCTAATATGCACAAATTAGTACTTAATGGATAATACTTGCACAAGAGGCTAAGATACAACAATGATACTAAGCACCAACTTTAAATTAACTAAAGAGCTCAACCGCACGATGTAGTAACATCGTGCTAACTCTAAACATAACTCTCATACGTACAACTTAGGATTGCATGGTTGGAGTCCTTTTCTCTACACCGAGCTCAAAATTTATAAGGATACTACGTGAGTTCAAGTGTTTCCCTTTTTACTATTGTTTTGGGATGAAGCATGCTCTGTTTAAATTAAACTATTTTGATTCTATATTGTAATGTTGTATGTTGTGGTTATGTTGAGACCTGCTGATATTTGTATCACAATCATTAATTCTTTTGTGAACTGCTTGTTTATAAGGGCAGATCTACTTTGGGGAATCCCCCACACATAGTGCCTTCCGTGATGAACGGAAGGATACCACACTGAGATCATGCGGGATCGTTTGTGGCATGTAATAGGTTTTATAAGATACTATGGTGGACCATCCGGCAGGTACGGTTCATTGGTTTGAGGCTCAGTTCTCCCCACTAGGATTGAACCGGTTACATAATTTTTAAAGAGGCTAGCCGGGGCTGAGTGCATGGTTGATTGTGATCTCCACAACAATGATACTATGATTTCTGAATCTAATGTGGATTCTAATGAATCCCTTTTGTTTTCAAACTTTAATCTATTGAACTCACCAACATTATGTTGACCCAAAAACCTTTTTGAACATGTCTTCAGGTATAGCTAGGGAGATTAGATGAGCCATAGAAGATATCTAAAGCCGAAGCAGGAATTAAGGGTAGATGTTGAATGCAAACGTTGAGCCTAGAAGCATTAGTTACGGAAGCCTCAAGAAATGTTGACCAAGTGATTAACCATGATACCTATAGATTGTAGATTGAGGCACCTTGTGAATTGAAACCAAGCAAAGATCCCAATATAAATTTTATGACATGATTTGTAATAAACCATTTAGTTTCCGCTGCATTTTGGTTGTTGTTTACCAATCTTTACGTGCCACCTCTCTGGGCCCGGGGTGTTATAGTTCTCGAACCAATACACCCAATTAGCATAGCCATTTGTACTTAAAAGTCGTCATGGTTTAGTCTTTGTTCCAATCTCATTATCTAGACTCAAAGTAGCAGTTTGATTTTTCAAATTATCTAGACTCAAAGTAGCAGTTTGATTCTTCAAATTGATATTGATGGCCATTGTGAAAATCAAACTTCAAAATTCATAAATTTCTTGAAAATTAAACTTCTCGTGGGGCAACCTGAACAAATTTTGTAACAGAATTTTGAAAGTAGTTAAACTTCTCATGTGAACGAAATCTTTTAGTAATTGTATTTTGTGAATTGTATATCTTCTCGCGCGAAAGAGAGAATTTCATGTGCAAATAGAAAGTTTTCTCAGTTTCTTTTCTTACCAAATTGATCGTTCTTAGCTTCAACTTAGTCACCAGTTCATTTAAAAGTGATAATTGAGCTTCAAATTAGTGATTTAAATTTAATTTTAATCCTAATTGTCATTAATTGATTCAATTATAGACATTTAACCATTAAAATATATTTCAAAGTCTTCAATAAGCTTGTCCAATAGGTCTTTGATCTCAAGCACATCCAAAATAGCACAAACTCAATAAATCCAATTCAATCTTCATCTTGAAACGAAATTTGTAGCTCACAACTTCTTCAAATCCCTTCAAGTTCTAACCAAATAGATCTAGAGTAGACAAGGCTCTGATACCAATTGTAGGATCGTAGGTACTTTGTAAATTGATCTCATGAGAGAAACACGGAATGAATCAATCACAGAATCATAGTAGAAGTAGAAGATATACGAGATTATGTAGAAAAAAGCACAAAGTAAATAATTTTTAGTAGTATTGCTCTATGATAACTATTACAAAGCGATGGATTTTTGCACAAAATTAGGGTTCCTAACAAAATGAAAGCAAACAATTTATACTAAACCAAATGTAGTCTCGCTCGAGAACTTTTTCTTGCGTGGCTTAAACTTCTCGCATGGGAACAAGATCATCAATATCTAAAATTTGTTTCCCGATCTACTAGGTACAATCCCTACAAATATTCCTACAAAGGTTATAAAAGTAACAAACTAAGAAAGAAATCAATAGTTTATAACGATACCAATAGGTAGTGTTTGTTGGTAGTATTTTGACAAATCAACAATTGAATGTATCAAACTCTAGTTTTTAATTAAATTTAAGGTTTTAAAGGATTACGTTGATGACGCATTAGAAATTACCCACGGATATGACGCATTAGAAATTACCCGCAGATTTGCAGGTCGTCGGTTAGTAAATATAAGTTAATATTCCAACTTCCAACAATATTTAAGAAACAAATCCTGTTCTTTTTATCTTAGTACCTAAAAGTTTTAATATTCTTATAACCAAGTATTTCAATGAAGATGCTCAGTTAGTTTCAAGAAATTCTTAGTCAATGAATTACTCACGCGTAAATTATCACGAAAATCTTTTATAAACATCAGTCATGCTTGTTATCAAACATATTCTATCGTTTTAAAATGTATAAGTCTTGTTACGCATTTTTTTCTCGTTGAATAGCGTATATTCTCCACGTACCACCTTTTTAGTTGGATCTGTGTCCTTACTCCTTAGAGATTACAAAGCATATATTTATGATGAAGTAATTATAGTGTAAATAGAAATAGGCCATTAACATTTATAAACCTAATGATAATTTTGCTTTAGATGTTGTTTAAGTTTGAGAGCCCTTTGTTGTCAGATATATCTTCTTCTTTTATTTTCCCCGATAAAACTATGTAAAGGCCTCCGGTCAACAATATTCCTCCTATAACACTAGTACAAACAAACCAAAACGATTTATTAGTTTTGTAAAAATTCAACACAATATCATTATCAGGTAAACAACTATTTCAACAACATTAATATTACTCCGGAAAATTAACAAATATAAAGTTGAAGTTATGATGGCTCCCCTTTACAATGCCATGAAATATTATAAATTTTATTTCCTATTTTCACGCAATTTTCTTAGTAATTCTATGTAGTTTTCTTACACTTGTATAAAAATTATATGTATATACAAACTTGAAAGTATAACAACCCAAAATTACTTTAAACACAAAGGTGTATCATCAAATTAGTTTTCATGTTCCTCCTTTTCAATGTTGTAAACCAACAAAGAGATGATTTTTCTTGAAACCTATTAAAATTATCATATACAATCAATCCACAACATCATCATCATCAACACACTATCATCATCCATCCTCTCCACATCTACGATCACCTTCACAACCATACACCAAGATCGCCGCCACCGACAATCCTCACCAACACCACCGTTGATGACAACCTCCATTAACACCCCCAACTAGCCCAGTTCCCATCAGTCATTTAAACTCATCAAAAGTGCTAAAACATCCTTTGTGAACACCACCACTATCCTCCTCTATTTCTAAGAACAATAATCGCTACCTACCCCTTTCCTATCATTCATATAAGCATATTGTAAAGTCCACGTCACGATCGATTTCATATATTGTTGCACTTGATAATCAAATTAAGACGGATGTGTGGGTGTGTGATAACAAAAAACTTCAAACAAGCTCAATCGAATATTATTAATCAAACGATTACAATACCAAAGGAGTTTACATCTTTTATGTTCTATCCACCTGAGATAAGCTCCCCTCGGGTGTCCTATCACACAAATCTCTGCTCTCTCACCCTCAGAGCACATTTTCAAAATGAACACACATAATGACATATAACGGAAAACATATATATATATACACACCATCCAGATGTTCTTGCATGATAACATTATGTTCTCGCGCACCAACTCCAACTTTTCACGCAATGAGATATTTATCCATCTTTTTGGAGTTCTCACATCCTTGTTGTAAGGTACTGAAGTATAATGCTTTGAAAGTTTCACACCAGCAATAGAAAATACACTAAGTGTGAAATCTTCCGAAGCCAAGACCAATATCTTCCAAAGCCAAAGATGAAGTCTTCCGAAGCTTCAAAGACAAAGTCTTTCGAAGCCAACACTTGAAGACATATTTCTTCCGAAGACTTTTGAACACATGCTTTATCTGATGTACCTTTTCCATAAAGCTAGACCTCTTTCCGCTACAACTCTGTAAAGTTACCAACTTTTATAAGTTGGTGAAAAGGTCCATGCTTTTGGTAACTATACATAGAGCTCTTGTGTCTGTAACTTTCTACTTTATGTACTTTATCTTTTTTGTAATATATTAGGATGTGAGCTATGGCATGTCATAGTCACTAGTCAAAAGGTAATTTGCCTTACGACTATACATTTGATTTTATTTGTTGTGTAGTCAATTGTATCCGGTTGGCCTTCAAAGTATGGCTGGCTGTAGGATGTAGTATATGTATCTCAAGTACTTGTAACTTTCTGATATACTCTGTAACATTTGTAATAGAACTTGAGAAAGCAATATACTGTAATCTTGAAAACCAACTCCTTGTGTGTTTTTCTATCTTGTTCTGTCTTATATTTACTTGTGTTCTTAGTAGCATTACAAATATTAATTAGTTCCCTGTTTGATATGTTAAGTGTTCTTAGCAACTCTTCTCACTATGTTGTTGTGTTATAAGTGCATACCCTTCACTAGTCCTGCAATTGGTATCAGAGCATTCCAGGCTTTTGATATAAGATCTCACTATATTAAGATCCCTCACACACACAAAATACTTAACACTCTTGATGACTTTGACACCTTGATGACTTTATCACCTAGTGCCATGACAAAGTCCCCACTGAACACTCTTGATTGCAGTGACACCTGGTGCCAAAGAATGGAAGGCTTTATCAGGTCTCTAGACTCAAGAATGTAGGAGTCTGTTAAAAATAGACCTTACATACCAATCACCTCTTTTGCAACTGGAGGTGGTATGATCCCTAAGGTTATGGCTGACTACTCAGATGAAGATAGAAAGAGAGTAGAGATTGACCATATTCCTAAAAATCTCTCCTTCATAGTGCATAGGATGGTTCAAGGAGTCAAGTTCAGGTACTCTTAATTTTTTATACAAATCTGTTTGCTAACTTGGACTCCTTAGAATACTATATGTTTCCTAGTTATGTTCAATACATTCTTAACTGTGAACTGGGCTCACAGTTAAGGGAAATAGGTAATATTCTTAAATTGAGACAGATGAAGCCCGGTATCTTTAAAATATTGAGAAAGCCAACTGTTGGCTTCTCTGGGGTAGAAACAGGCCTTGTCCCAAAAATGTTAGAGCTCATTGCTCAAGGTGACAACCTAGCAGCACCAGCTAGTGTTGAACCTACACCTTCTATATCTCAACCACCACAACAACCACAAATTGTTGGGGTATGTTTAAACATAGTAGCATAGTTTAACCATTTAAACTTTCTGAAAAACGCAGCGGAAAGGATGATTATATTATAGTTTATAATCTGAAATTTTAGGTTCTATTTTGATATTAAAACATGTAAACAAACCCAAGAACATAAGGATCTTTTGTATGTGAATAAAAGCTAGCTATGAGCACACAAACAACACAACATGGACAGCCTTAAAGAGGCTGCCACAAACTACCTTTGAGCAGCCAAAATAGTTCGAAAAAGGATGAGGATGTTGATGTCTTTGAGCAGCAAGCCTTCAAGGTAGAGGGCCTCAAACCGTGATACCCACAAGCCCTCCAAACACTCACTTGCTAGGGAGTATTACACCAAGCCTTGTTCCTCTTGTCCAACCCGATTTTTCAGCCAAGAACACCTTTCAATCAGCCAAGCAAAAACCGAATTTTTGAGAGAAGGAGAGAAGAAGGAGCTCATGCATGTGAGAGAGAGAAAAGAGTGTTGTAGCTTATGATGGAAGAAGAGTGTGTAGTTAAGTCTTGCAAGCAACAAGACATAAAGTTGGTGTCTTCCAAGGCCAAGGGCGGCCGAAAACATGAGTTCAAATGGGTTACCCACCCATTTGAATTAATTTTACAAAAACCATTCTTCACATCATTAAAATTTATAAAATTAAAGCTTAGTTTAATTTTATAACACAACACATTTTATATATCATTATTTAACCAACTTAAATAATGAAACAATTAAAATTCTCATGAACAAGTTATCCATATAATTGTTCTATTCACAAAAGCAATATTTAGAAAACCAATTTTCTAAATAGGTGTCAAACATTCGTTGTATGATCTTATC
>BJCM01106965.1:23477-44942 GCA_018326385.1 Flaveria bidentis | reverse complement strand
ATCAGGAATTTCTTGATGCTGATAACCACTCCATAGATGAAAACATCAATGATGTCACACACTCATTGGATCAAGTTTCTCTTGATAAGTGTGCTGATGTGGTGGGAGAAACATCAATGTCAAATCTAAATTTTTCAAATTTAGATCTCTCTCAACAACTTGATGTGATCCCTCAGCTAAGGATCCACAAGTCTCACCTCACCACAAACATCATAGGAGATGTTAACACAGGGGTAAGAACAAGAGGACAAACCCATGAAGCAAATGTTTGTCTTCACTCTTGTTTCTTATCCCAGATAGAGCCAAAGAAAATTGATGAGGCTCTGAAAGATGGAAGTTGGGTTGAAGCCATGCAAGAGGATTTGCTTCAATTCAAAAGGTAGAAAGTTTGGAACCTTTGTCCTCTTCCTCATGGGAAGACTACTATAGGAACCAAATGGGTGTTTAGGAATAAGAAAGATGATAGAGGCATTGTCATTAAAGACAAAGCTAGACTAGTTGTTCAAGGGTACACATAAGAAGAAAGAATTGACTACACTGATGTCTTTGCTCCTGTAGCAAGACTAAAAGTTGTTAGGATATTCTTGGCATTTTCTGCATCCAAGAACTTCAAGGTCTATCAACTTGATGTCGAGTGTGCTTTTCTATATGGGGTGATTGATGAAGAGGTATATGTTAAACAACCACCTGGTTTTGCAGATCCTGATCATCATGATTATGTCTGTAAGCTTGACAAAGCTCTTTATGGGCTGCATCAGGCACCAAGGAAATGGTATGAGACTCTATCTCAGTATCTCTGCAAGCATGGATATATAAGGGGTACTATAGATAGAACTCTATTAATCAAAGGACAGGGAAATGACTTAATGCTAGTTCAAGTGTATATAGATGACATCATCTTTGGTTCAACTAATCCAAAGTTTTGCAAAGACTTTGAGAAGCTGATGAAGGATAGATTTGAAATAAGTGCCATGGGGGAACTCAATTTCTTTCTGGGAATTCAAGTGAAGCAAGTTGAAGATGGCATCTTTATTAGTTAGTCAAAGTATGTTCAAGACATACTCAAAAGATTCAACATGACTGATTGTAAAATTGCTAAGACACCCATAGCAAGAAACCACTCCCTTGGGCCTAATCTTGAGGGAGAGTGTGTAGATGAACACCTTTATAGGGCTATGATTGGGTCTCTTATGTATCTCACAGCTAGCAAACCTGATATCATGTTTGCCATATGTATTTGTGCAAGATATCAAGCCAACCTCAAGATGTCTCACCTCATCACTGTCAAAAGGATTCTAAGATACCTCAAAGATGCCTCAACACTTGGTCTTTGGTATCCTAATAATTCTAACTTCAATTTGTATGCTTATACAGATAGTGATTATGGTGGTTGCAACATGACTGCAAAGTCTACATCTGGGGGATGTCAGTTTCTTGGTGGAAGGGTTGTCTCATGGCAATGTAAGAAACAATCATGTGTCTCTGCATCAACTACTGAAGCTGAATACATTGTTGTTCCAAGCTGTTGCGCTCAAGTGCTTTGGATTCAGAATCAGATGCTCGACTATGGATTAAACTTCAAGGATACTCCCATTCACATAGACAACAACAGTGCTATCTCTATCACAGAGAATCTTGTGCAGCACTCAAGGACAAAACACATCAATATCAGGTATCATTTAATTAGAGATAACTTTAAAAAAGGATTAATCAAGCTAGTCAAAGTTAACACAAATGAACAATATGCTGATTTGTTTACAAAGGCATTTGATGAACAGAGATTTAAGTATCTTATATCATCTATTAGGATGATTAACTTTGAGTAGTTTTTCTTAAAAATAATTCATATTATTTCTTAAAATCTATGTGTCCTAAGTTGTTTAGTTTATCACCTTCATAAGCTCTTGTTTTCTTTGGATGAAAACCTTTTGAAGACTTTCCTTAGAATTCTGAAAAATTTTGATCCTTCGGAAGGAATGCTTTTACCTTCGGAAGAAACTTATGCCTTCAAAAGAAATAACTGCCTAAGTAATTTTCTTTCGGAAGAATTTTCTGAAATATATTCCGAAGCTTAGAACCTTTCTTAGGCACTTATATGTTTTCAAGGACAAATTCCTTGAGAAGCAAATTCACCCTCGAAAGCTTTGTTCTTTTGAACAATACATCCAACTCTTAATTCTCTTCTGAAGCAAAACTTTTCAAAATTCTTAGGAAATTCTTCCGAAATCATTTTAGCTTCGGAAGCCTTTTCATTAAAACTTCCAAAGACAATTTACCTTTGGAAGCTTTTTGATTCCCAAGAAAACTAATTTTTGAGCAAAAAGCAAACTACTTTTTTAGAGGTAGGACCGACATCCGGATTTCAAAGTTTATCCTCTTTCATTAACTTTGTCTTAAATCCTTTTTCACATATAAACCCAACAGTTCCCCCTCTTTCTATCATCTTCATCTTTCCTCCAAACCTAAAATCCCAAATTTATGTCTGAAACTGCCTTCGTTCATCCTTCCTTCATCTTTAAACTTTCTCACAATGGCCAACCTTAACCGAAGAAATGACCCAGATTTCTCCATGAAGTTACACAGGCAACACAACCAAGTTGATCTGTTAAACTCTAAGAAAGATCCATATTTCTCAGAGGTTTGCCATTTCTTGAATTTTGGATCCTACTCTGAATGAGGATCATCTGCTTGAATTTTGGAAGACCTGTTAAGAGGTCGCTCTGGATGGGGAGAAGGCAATGTCTGCCATAGTGCAGGGGAGAACAATCTTCATCACTCTGGCCATCATCAATAATCATCTTTAGCTGGATGATGAAGAAGGTGAGGTGTTCTTCCCCAAGAAGTTTTTAACCACTCCTTTGAGTAGATGGGCTATGAGGGAGATTTTTCTGTAAAGACCTTCAGGAAAGGAAAGGTCTCATCCCAGTGGAACTACTTGCTACATTTGGTTATCCATAGCTTGTCCAACAAGCATGGAGGGTGGGACCAGATTCCTAAAGATCTTTTCTTCATAGTGCATGAGATGGTTTAGAGAGTCAAGTTCAGGTACTCTTAATTTGTTTATACAAATCTGCTTGCTAACTTGGACTCCTTAGAATGCTACATGTTTCCTAGATAACCACTCCTTTAACAGTGAACTGGGCTCACAGTTAAGGGAAATAGGTAATATTCTTAAATTGGGACAGATGAATCCTGACATCTTTAAAATCTTGAGGAAGCCAACTGTTGGCTTCTCAGGGGTAGAAACATCCTTCGTCCCAAAAATGTTAGAGCTCATTGCTCAAGGTGACAACCTAGCAGCACCAGCTATTGTTAAACCCACACCTTCTACATCTCAACCACCACAACAGCCACAAATCACCCTCACCTACCAAAGAAAACTCAAACAAACCCATACTCAGACTATTTAGTCTGTGCAGGCCTGATCGATGTCGAAGTACCAATCAAATAAGATGTTAAAATGTGTGTTCCTATTCATATAAACTAGTTAGGGTAAGTAGGAATGTCAACCTCGTGGAATTAGTGGTCGGTGTATTGTAAATTGATTTATAAGAAACGATTAATTAAATTATCAAATTACTTAAACTATTGCATCTTGGCTGTAAAAATTGGATATTGGAATGATTAAGAAAGTAAATAAGAAAACAAATTGCAAATGATTAAACTTGATTAAGAAGACAATTATGAGAAAAAGTAATCTACTTCAGGGTTAAGGTTTGGTTTTCGGTAATCGTTTAGTTCAACTTGGTCGAAAATCCTTAACGGGGATTTTATACGTGTAATGATTAAGTGATAATGATAATCAAGACTTTACATGTCTTAATACACAATACTAATTCAATTAGTAACCAAAACTCTACAACCATACAATTCGCGCAAGATCATATGACGTTCAAATAAAGGTCAACCAACACAATTGTTTAAATAATCAAAACACAAGTTAAACTTATAAAAGAACTTAAAGGGTTCTAAAGTTTAATCCCAACACAAGTCTAACAAGAACGAGAACCTAATCACACAAAATCCGTTACCCGAAGTAGATAACAAGAAGTTTAGCCGCTCATTGTTCTTGAATGATCTTCAAATTCGTTGTTGAATTGCATCTCGGATGATTGAATGGTGATAGAACGATGTAGAATGGTGAATCACAGGTCTAGAAACACTCAAAATTCGTCTCAAATCATCCTAGATTGAATGGGGGGCAAGTGGTGGGTGAAACCTAACAAAAACACGGTTTTATAAGTGTTTCACGGAGGTCCTGCCGTAGGCTACGCCAGACAGCGTAGCCTATGCTGGGGGTATTCTGCTTTTTTTGTTGATGCTGGTGTAGCCTACGGTGGCTATAGTAGGCTACGGTGGAAACTTTTCTGCTGCATTTTGAATCTTCGCTTCTTTACCCCTCCAACGCCTTGTTTCACCATGAAAGCTTCCAACTTGGTTAATTTACCTATAAAATCACTTCAAACTCCTATTTAACTTATTCAACATGATCAAATACATAAATATAAGCAATCAAACTTAATATTTAACATTTAAACACTCAAAATAGCATTTCAACACACTCACATCACATCCCCACACTTAACATTTGCTTCCCCTCAAGCAAATCCATTTGAAACACCAAACAACAATATATAAACCAAGGTCCTTTACTATGTCTTAGATATGGTCCAAAGTCATACCCCGTTCCAGAATTACAACAATCGTGTTTGGTTAGCAAGTAAAGCATGTTACATTTATTTCAAAATAGAATCCTCCTAATTAAACCTAACAGGCTTTTGGTTTTTATTTTCATGCAACACACCCCTCACTATTTTCACTCCACTCGGTTTATTTCTAGATTGATGAAAATTGCACCAATAAATCACTTAAAAGGTCCACGTATGAAAATTTATTATCATATGCTTGAGTGATGATCAAACTTCCACAGTAACACATTAATAATGCACACATCAAAAGGACTTATCGGATTTGGGCCTAGGTTCCGGTATGAATGTTTGGCTGTGAAAGTGGCTAAAATAATCAAGGTAAAAATCACCGTTGACATTCTTATTAAAATAAATACTACTAAAAATAAAACAACAATCATGAGTACACATTTATCCCATACTTAGTATTTTTTGCATTTTTCTTTGTTTTCTTTTTTTATCTTTTTTTTCTTTTTTTTTCCTTTTTTCAGTCATTAACTATTACCAAAAATCAAATACTGAGACACTTGGAATGTCATCATCAGTGGTGAATGGGTCATATTGGGTAAAAAGAATAATTTGTCTATCATTGTATTTTGTAAGGGTGAATGGGTTGATTTGGGTTTTAATGATATGGGTTTAACAAAAGAAAAGGTTTAAAGCTCAAAAGGGGATACTAGGGAAAATTTTAGGCAATTGTTAACACATGAAAATGGGTTGAAAGGAAAAATAATCCTAGATTGCCTCTATCATCCATTTGCATTTATCAGATCCACCGTCTTAGCATGCATCAAATCACACAAGTTCTAAAACAAAGAGTCATATGGCTTACGTTCAACAAATAAAATAGGTTTTTATATGAACTAACAATCTAATAGGCTTCAACATCTCACCAAGTTAAGAAATATGGAATGCTGATGTGTGCATGAATTTATTACACCAATAGCTTGTTAACCACAGTTAGGTAATTCTTAACATTTTCTAAAAGCCTTACTAACCACAATTTCTTATGCTATCTTGGAATTAGACCATGACTAAGAATCATTACTTTTGAACACGGTAGGAATCAACTGGAATGGTTTAACTGTTTTTTTATGCCCAATTGGATTGCTAAAAAAACAAAAAAATTAAACTTTTCCACATTTTTCTTTCCCGCATCCCCACACTTGGGATACATTGTCCCCAATGTATGATATTTAGCTTAAGTGTAGGATTTCTTTAAATCAATTATCCAATCAATCACACAACGACTTTTCAACCCAAACAAGCCCAAACATAAAAACAACCACTCCCAACACATAATAATAATAACACCACCAAATTGACAACACAAACTACTTAAACAAATACATTAAACATAAAAACATAAAAATTTAATTTCGGGTTGCCTCCCGAATAGCGCTAAGTTTTAGGTCTTCAGCCAGACCATACCTGCGACCACTCATGGTGGTCGAGTAGGATGCTTGACTCCAGTATTCTTCAACTAATCTGGTGGGTCTTCAACTAGATCGCATTGTGGCCCAAACATTAATGCCTCAACTCTGTCTTTTATATGATCAAGTGGATCACCAACTTTTTTCTTCATTTTAGGCTTCTCATCTTTTGTTTCCATCATCATAATTAGCTCTTTCTTTTCTTTTAAATTCATTAATTCCTTCAAGTCCACATGCTTAACCCTTTCATACTCAAAACCATTCTCAAAGTTGGTGTTCATGCTTACACATGAAGTATAAGTAGGAAAACAGACGTTAGTCATGTGTGGCACAAAAACATCATTATTAACAAAATAATTAACCGAATTAGAAAATGCATCAAAACGTAACTTATGAGTTTCGTAAGACATTTCAATTGTTCCATCCCGACAATTGATTTGAGCATTGGCAGTTGCTAAAAATGGTCGACCCAATATGATATTTGGTTGCTCATTTGTCCTCACCGGTGCATAATCAAGAACCATAAAGTCCACAGGGTAGTAAAATTCTCCCAACTTGATTATAATATTATTTACCATCCCCCGAGGACATTTCTGAGTCAAGTTAGCTAATACCACAGTGGTGTTAACTTCCTCTAGATAACCGAAGTCATACTGATTATATAACATATCTGGCAAGATACTAACAGCTGCTCCATAATCTAAGAGTGCTCTTTTTATCTTCAATTTCCCTACTTTGATTGGAATGATGGGTGCTCCTTGGTCACTATCTTCCACTTCTTTCACTTTCTCTTCCTTATCTACAACTTGTTGTGGAAAAATAGTAAAGTCATTATCAATAATTTCAAAGTCAGGAAAGATACTAACCGAATTGATGTGAATGTTTCTCATGTTTTCCGTGTTTGTTCCTTGATGTTGAGGATTGATCATGGTATCACTCGGTAGTTTCCCGGGGTTACTTTTAATTTAGGCTACGTCCTCAACAAGTTGACCCACTTGTTTATTCAAAGCTTCATAAGCTTTGTCTCTTATTTCATTTTCCCTCTTATTCTCTTTCATATTCTCCTTCATAATGTTCATCAAAGCATCCAACTTTGCATTTGTAGACTCTTGTTGACTTGCATGGTTGTAGCTCCCTTGATTGCTTCCTTGTGAATATGAGGTTCTTTGATAACCACTTTGATTGTAATTCCCTTGTTGCCGGTTCTGATATGCTTGACCACCTTGATTACTACCTTGAAAATTAGGGCTCATCTAGTTTGAAGCATTTCCATACTTCAAGTTTGGATGATTTCTCAAACCAGCATGATAAGTATTAGAGTTCATATCAAACTGCTTATTCTCTCCATGTACTTGATTCACCATTTCATGTTGACTTAAAAGCAATGGACACTCTAAACTTGCATTGCCTAGTTCACCACATTCATTGCATACATTAAATCTAACTGAAGCTACATCTTTAGTCCCCGTTTGTCCTAACTTGGCCAATTGTCTTTCCAAAAATGCAATTCTTTCTTTAGTATCATAATCAATCGTGGTTAACCTTGTCGTACCAGGCTTTGACCGTCTACTAGCCAAGCTTGAGCTTTGGAATTCTTACACATTCGTTCTAGGAATTCCCAATCCATATCTTCATGATTAGATAAGAATGTTCCATTACTTGTAGAATACAAGTATTTTCTTTTTTCTGGTGTTAGTCCATCTGAAAATGCCTTAATCAATTCCCACCTTTCAATACCATGATGAGGACACATGCGGATCAACTCCTTGAATCTTGTAAATGTCTCATGAAATTGCTCACCCATTTGTTGTTGAAAAGAATGAATAGCCTCTCTTGCATCACTTGTCTTTCCCATAGAGTAATATTCTTCAAGGAAAACCATTTGCATCTCTTGCCAAGTATGAATACTATTGTTAGGCAAAGTGAGGAACCATTGCTTAGCTCTATCTTTCAAAGTAAATTAAAACAGTCGCAGTCTCACTTCATCTTGTGTGAAGTGATTTCCACCAATAGTGCTACATATGGCATCAAATTCAGCAAGATGCACATATGGTTCTTCTGTTGCAGTGCCTCTAAATGCAGGAAGAATAGTGAGATAATAAGGACGAACATCAAAAGCTCTTCCTCTACGATTCGGAGGTGCTATAGGATTTGGATTTTCAGAAATAGCCGGTCTGAAATGGCTATCCACACAATGTATAACTCTTTGAGGTCTTCTTGGTTGGTTGAAATTGTTATTGACTTCACCTCATTGTCGATTGATAGGTGGTGCATTCCATGCATAATGATTGTTCCTCCAATTACTATAATTCCCGTTATATCCAATACCTTCACCATGATTTCCATTCCAAGCATCATAATTAGCACCATGATCATCTTCATTGTTGTTCCACTCATCCTCATAATCTTCATCACCTGAATGAATACCATGCATGCTCATATGATCAAAGTCAACACAGTGATTGAGGTTATTTTGATTCACATTGTTTTTGGGTGGTGGTTGATACGAGTTATCGTTGCGGTTGTTATTTAGGGGTGGAGATGGATTTGGGTTTTGATTTTGGTTATATGGAGGAAGGTTTGGATTTTGAGGTGGTTGGTTATTTGGGTTATCCATCTGGGCCGAATCAGATGAACTGCTAGCTGCTTGATCAATATCTTGTGAAATTGATGTGACCGGTAACCCTGATCGATTCAGAACGCGATTGTATCTTGCTGATTTCTCTATCTCTGGATCAAATACTAATGGTGATTTCCTACCCGAATAACGAGTATGCATGCAGCCTATTCCCTGCACACTGAAAAATACCAAGCGTAACAAGGAAATAAAAAAAAGCAAAACAAGTAAACAAAACTAAAAATAAATCAAATAACAAAACACCAAGCGCACCGATTCCCCGGCAACGGCGCCAAAATTTGATCGATGTCGAAGTACCAATCAAATAAGATGTTAAAATATGTGTTCCTATGCACCAAAACTAGTTAGGGTAAGTCGGATTGTCGAACCTCGTGGAATTAGTGGTCGGTATATTGTGAACTGATTTATAAGAAACGATTAACTAAATTATCAAATTACTTAAACTATTGCATCTTGGCTGTAAAAATTGGATCTTGGAATGATTAAGAAAGTAAAGAAGGAAACAAATTACAAATGATTAAACTTGATTAAGAAGACAATTATGAGAAAAAGTAATCCACTTCAGGGTTAAGGTTTGGTTTTCAGTAATCGTTTAGTTCAACTTGGTGGAAAATCCTTAACGGGGATTCTATACGTGTAATGATTAAGTGATAATGATAATCAAGACTTAACATGTCTTAATACACTACTAATTCAATTAGTAACCAAAACTCTACAACCATACAATTCGCGCAAGTTCATACGATTTTCAAGTAAAGGTCAACCAACACAATTGTTTAAATAATCAAAACACAAGTTAAACTTATAAAAGAACTTAATGGGTTCTAAAGTTTAATCCCAACATAAGTCTAACAAGAACGAGAACCTAATCACACAAAACCCGTTACCCGAAGTAGATCATGAGAAGTTTAGCCGCTCATAGTTCTTGAATGATCTTCAAAATCGTTGTTGAATTGCATCCCGGATGATTGAATGGTGTTAAAACGATGTAGAATGGTGAATCACAGGTCTAGAAACACCCAAAATTCGTCTCAAATCGTCCTAGATTAAATGGAGGGCAAGTGGTGGGTGAAACCTAACAAAAACACGGTTTTATAGATGTTTCACGGAGGTCCTGCTGTAGGCTACGCTAGTCAGCATAGCCTACGCTGGGGGGTATTCTGTTGTTTTTTTGCTGATGCTGGCGTAGCCTACGGTGGCTGTAGTAGGCTACGGTGGAAACTTTTCTACTGCATTTTGAATCTTCGTTTCTTGACCCCCTCGAACGCCTTGTTTCACCGTGAAAGCTTCCAACTTGGTTATTTTACCTATAAAATCACTTCAACTCCTAGTTAACTTATTCAACATGATCAAATGCATAAATTCGAGCAATCAAACTTAATATTTAACATTTAAACACTAAAAATAGTATTTTCAACACACTCACATCAAGGCCCCCATATACTCACCTGTACAGGAGGAAGTGGATACTGGAGCTCCCACTTCTCCTAAGGATAAAACCACTCCCATTACTTCTATGATCAGTGCTGAGGTTCCTCATACTAAGTCTGATGAGCTCACAAGCCCAAATGCCTTAAGCCTTCACTCTGAGTCTCAACACTCAAGTGAACAACCTTCAGGGGATAGTTACCATCCCCAGCCTTTGGACTTAAATCAACCTATTCCTAACCTTGACTTCTATACTGATGAAGACTTAGGTTCAATGATTACCATGTCTCTCTCTTCTTTTCCACTTCCTAAAGAGAGATGAGTGCTCCTGAGTCTCCTATGTCTAGCCCACATCGGTCACCCATCACTAAGGTGGATACTTCTGAACCTGTTCAAGATATTCATATGGAAGAGGATCTCACTTTTTCAAGTGATTACATCATTCAGACCTTAACCATGGCAACTCAGCCTTATGACACCTCAACTGAGGCTGTCAGTGAGCAGAGAAAATCCAACAGCCAAGAACCTGAAGCTGGTGGTGAGATAGAGGACTTTGGTCCAATCATATCATCCCCCAATGATTCTTCTGATGAAGATGAGGGGAATTTGAGGCTAAAGGTGCAAAAACTATCACAAACATGCACCTATTTAGTCTCCAAGGTCAGTTATCTTGAATCTCAAGTGACTACCTTGTAAAACAAGGTCAATGATCAGCAACTTGAGATTTCTCATCTCAGGGAACAACTAGCTGGGAGACCTTTAAGAAGAGCTAAACCAAGAACACAAGAACCTGTTAGTGTGATTGACCTAACTCTTAGTTGACCTATGCAAGAGGGTGATGCTACCAAAAAGGGGGAGAAAGTCATTACAGTTACAGAACTTGGGAGTTCTTCAGGGAGTATGGACATTGAGGACTCACCATCCTCACTTCCAATTGTGCATACTCAGCAACTTCCTCAAGTTCACATTGATGTGGACTCCATAGACTCCTACATTCAGAGTCTTTTTTAGAAAGGAATACCAAGGGTAATGTCATCTCCACCAACTTCAAATCATATTATTGGGTGGATGTATGATGAAAACAAAACAGCCCTTATCATTCAAAGAGTTCAAAGGCAGCAATAAGTCTTCAATTTTCATACCTTGAAACTTCTATGAAAGTCTTGACCTTGTCAGCATGCCACTTGTCAACCAAAGCCAATCAAGACAAGCTGACAAGCTGGCTCGAAAAATTCAAGACAGAATCACTACATAGTTTAGCTTCAAAAGGAGATTAAGGAAATCAGACAATATCATTGGTCAACTGGATGTTAAGGCATACCCTAAGATTAGCTTCATAGGGGAAACCTTGACTGAAGGCCTAGTGATAGAACCCGAGAGCTCTGTCTCACCATCAACCGCTGTAGAGGTTCATTCCCTTTATGAGACACATACTGGTAAAGGTGCATCTCAACTTCTCTCTGGCCAGAGCTTTATACCAAGCAATAAAGGCCGAAGCTCTCTCCACCCTGAGTAACAAAGTTATATGAGTGACAAAGGGAAAAGAAAAATGACTTCTGAGGAGATTGAGGAGGAGGAGAGAGAGGAAAAGGAAGCTAAGGGGAGAAAGTTCCTCTACTAGGTCTACAAGACTCATGGAATCTGCTATCAGGGTTGCCCCATGCCAAACACTCAGAATGATGGGCAGTCAGGATCAACTACTTGCAGACCAGGAACTATGACATTGATAATATCATCTCTCTCCCCTTAGATGAATTAAATGAACTGGCTGAAAAGGAATTGTCAAAGGAAAGAAAGGAGACAGAGGATGCAAAGCTACTTATTCAAATCAAAGAAGATAGAAGAAAGAAAAGACTGTACAAGCATGTGCCTACTCTCTCCCCAGTTCAAGAAAATCTTGTACAAGAGGATGTGGTTCCACAAGAACCTCAGGTAGACAAAGAAAAGGATAGGATCAACATGATCAACTACCTGAGTGCCACAAGCCTCTATCAGGATGTTTCACTTCTTCCCTTACCCTTTGACTATATTGAGTTTGAGTACCTCAAACAACTTGAACTTGAGATAATCAAAGAAAGAAAGATCACCAAAAGGAAGTTCAGGGAAGAGGCTGCAAAGTCAAGAGCCATCATCTAGAAAAGTATGAAGAAGTTTGCTGATAGGCAGAGGATGATGACAGTCTTGAAGTTGTATGGATTCTCCGGAAGGAGACTTGGTCCTATGTCTCTGTCCACCATGGTTGAGCACATCAGAGTGATCAAGCAGAAGATTCAAAGAGGTGAACTTGTTGACTTACACTCCCCACCAAGTCAGGTCCCTCAGGAAGTAGAGATTAAGGTTGAACCATTTAAGACAACACAACCTAAATCTCCTATTGAGCCTCAGTAAGCTTCCACTTCTGATCCACAGTAGGGTTCTGTCCCCTCTCAATCTGACCCTGTAAGAGAGGAAAACCCAACTGAGAAAGACAAAGAAGATCAATCAGGTGCTACAGGCCAGTCTTCTAAGTTAAAAGGTTCAAAGAGGAGAAAAAGGATGGCTTCCAAACCAAAGCCAATGAAGAAGAAAAAAGAAGCATTCATCTCCAAACCTCAGGATAAGTCAGAACATCCAGAGGATGTGCAAATAAAGAATGCTCTCTCTTTTCTTTTATGGATGGAACGTTTGTTCAGGACCACAGGACGGGCTTGCTCCACCAACTCCAATTCAAGTAGCTCCTCTAGCATCAAGAAGACCCATCCTGTCATGGACATACACTACAAATCTAGAAAGATGGCATGTCATTAGAGGTCAAGGTATTGAAAATGTCTACACATGGCAGGATATGTTTAATCTGCCTTTGCATGATCTCTTTGACATGAAAGACAATTTGAGAGTCTGAGTGATCCTGATCATCTCATGAAGAAAGGGATGTCATTATCCTAATGTTGATATCTGAAGTCTTCAAGTGTTTTGGTAGCATCAGCCTAGGGGGAGTTTGTAAGGATTAAATGTAAAGGCTAATGCAATCCAAACACCTAAAGTCTCTCCTACATGCCTGCAAAGTGTACAAAAGTAGAATGCTTCGGAAGCTTCACACCAACATCAGAAAATACACTAAGTGTGAAATCTTCCAAAGCCAAGACCAATATCTTCCGAAGCCAAAGATGAAGTCTTTCAAAGCTTCAAATACAAAGTCTTCCGAAGCAAACACTTGAAGATAGATTTCTTCCAAAGACTTTGAACACATGCTTTATCTAATGTACCATTTACATAAAGTTGGACCCCTTTCCGCTGCAAGTCTATAAAGTCACCAACTTACATAAGTTGGTGAAAAGGTCCATACTTTTGGTAACTGTACATTGAGGTCTTGAGTTTGTAACTTTCTAATTTATGTACCTTATCCTTTTTGTAATATATTAGGATGTAAGCTATGGCATGTCATAGTCACTAGTCAAAAGGAAATCTGCCTTTTGACTCTACATTTGATTTTTTTGTTGTCTAGTCAATTGTATCCAGTTGGCCTTCAAAGTATGGCCGGCTGTAGGATGTAGTATATGTATCTCAAGTACTTGTAACTTTCTGAGATGCTTTTGTAACATTTGTAATACAACTTGAGAAGGCCATATACTGCAATCTTGAAAACCAACTACTTGTGTGTTTTGCTATCTTGTTCTGTCTCATATTTACTTGTGTTCTTAGCATCATTACAAAAGGTTAACCAGATTTTGATCTGTTAAGTGTTCTTAGCAACTCTCCTCATTGTGTTGTTGTGTTGTAAGTGCATGCCCTTCACCGGTCCTGCATATATGCATAAATGAATCTATTATTAAAGATAGTTTCCCCATTCCATTGATTGAAGAATTACTTGATGAATTGGGGGGAGCTTCTATGTTTCTTAAGTTGGATTTGAGATCAAGCTATCATCAAACCAAGATATATGACATAGAAATACATAACACTACTTTCAAAATACATTAGGGCCATTATGAATTCCTTGTTTTACCTTTTGGGTTAACTAATGCCCTAACTACTTTCCAATTTTTTATGAACACCATTTTTCAACCAGTTTTGAGGAAGTCCACTCTAGTTTTCTTTGATGACATACTTGTATATAACTCTTCTTATGAACTACATTTGGCTGATGTTTAAGTTGTAGTTACGCTTATGCGGGTTAGGGGCTTTTTATTTCATCCTTTTAATGGTTTAGATGTCTGAATGGTTCAAATTGTTTGTTTCATGAGCAAATGTCTGAATGGTTCAAACATTTGCCTATGAATGGTTAAGTATTATACTAATGTTGAATGGTTAAGATCTATTATCTGAATTGGTCAAACATTTGTCTTTGAATAGTAAATTGATATACTAGCTCTTAATGATTCAGAACTTTTAATGGTTCAACACTTAGGGCTATTTGGCAAACTATGAATAATTAAGTGCTGAATCAATAAAAGGTCTAAACTATTAACTGTCGAACATTAAGAGGTCTAAACTATTAAAAGCTAGTATATTGCTTAACTATTAAAAGGCAAATGTCTGAATTTAGATAAGAGGTCTTAACCATTCAACATTAGACCTCTTAACCATTCAATATTAGTATAATGCTTAACCATTCAGAGGCAAATATCTAAACCATTCAGACATTTGCTCGCGAAACAAACAGTTTGAACCATTAAGTGTTGAACCATTAAGTGTTGAACCATTCAAAGATCTGAACCATTAAGAGGCTAATTCAGATGCTACCAAACAACTCTTTAATGGTTCAAACTTATTGGTTGAGCACTTAATCATTCAAAACTTACCAAACAGCCTCTTAGTCATCTTAAAACCAAACAATCTAAGTATTCTTTTAGGGGACTTAAAATGGAATACTTAGGCTATATTATTAATGGTGCAAGAGAATTACCTAACCTCAAGAAAATTCAAGCAATACAATCTTGGCCTATCCTTGTCATTATGAAATAATTAAGGGGATTTCTTGGTCTTGCCATCTATTATAAAGGTTTATTAAGGGTTGTGGTACTATCGTAAGATCTATGACTGATTTGCTTAAAAAAGACACTTTCACATGGAATGCTTAGGCTTTTAATTCCTTTGAAACACTCAAGATTGCTCTCATTTCTGCTTCTGTCTTAGCCTAACCTAATTTTCTAAAACCTTCATAGTTGAAACAGATGATTCTTTTAAAGGCCTTAGATTTGTGCTAGTGCAAGAAGGTCACCAATTACTTTTATTAGCAACGCTTTTGCTAGCATACAACAGGATTTATTATTGTACAAAAAGTATTATTGGCCATTCTTTTGGTAGTCAAACTAGGCATCATTATCTTATTCTCAACCATCTTATTATAAAAGCTTATCAATAGAAGCTAAAAAATTTGCTTGATCAGAAGATTGTTACTCCTTTGCAACAAATATGGTTATCCAAGCTTAAGGTTTATGATTATGAGATTGTTTATAATAAAGGGGTAGATAACAAAGTGGTTAATGCTCTTTCAATGGTGAATTTTTTAGCTCTATAGTCTCTCACTATTAGTTTTATCAACCCTACCTCACAAGCTTAAATTCAGTAATATTGGTAGTCAAATCCCACCTTGTCTCAATTATACTTACAATCACAAGTTGGCCAGTCAATTGAAATATAGACAATGGAACAGCCATAAGTTAACATGAAAAAGGAAGTTGTTAAATTGGCTCAGATGCTACTCTTTGTGCATATATTATTTCTTTTTTTAATTATTCATCTATGGGTGGTCATTTTAGGTTTAAACCAACACTTCACCGACTAAAGGAGATGTTATATTAGAAAGGGTGTTCTGAGGTTGTTCACCAAGCTATTAAAGAATGTACCACTTGCCAGCGTGTCAAATATGAGATCACTGCTTCACCTTGGTTACTCAACCTTGTGCCAAACCCACAATCTATCTTTAAAAATATTTCCATGGACTTTATTTCTAGACTACCAAAGGTCCAAGGCAAGAACACCATATAGGCTATTGAGGTTCATCTTACCAAGCATGGCCATACTTTTTCTCTAGGCCATCCTTATATGGTTGCTACATTAGCTTTACTGTATTTGGATCACATTTTAAACTTCATTGTAATTTGCTTACCATAGTTTTTTATTAGATCCTTTCTTTATGAGTAAATTTTGGCAATAATTTATGTGTTTATAGGGTTTGCATTGGCCACTTCAAGTGCCTACCATCATTAGTCTAACGGTCAAACGGAGGTCCTTAATCGGGATTTAGAAACATATCTACGATGCGTGACAATGGATGCTCCATTACAATGGGTTAAATGGCTTCTAGTGACCTAGCAGGTATAACACCACCTTCCATTTAGTAACCATGATGTCTCTTTTTCAAGCTATATTTGGGTTTAAACATAATTTGCATCTTCCTTATGTTCCTGGTGATACTTCCATTACAGCTATGGAGGACCTACATAGGGAGTGTAAATCCATGATTCAACTATTTAAGAATCATCTTTGTATGGCGAGAAACAAGATGAAGCAATTTGTTAGTGCTTAGCGTACCGATTGCTTATTCGATGTTAGTGACTAGGTATATGTGAAGTTATAGCCAATGGTTCAATCTTCTTTGAAATTGCATCACCAGACAAAGATTTCTGATCGTTTTTATGGTCCATTTTTTATAGTTTAGAGGTTAGGAAATGCTTATTATTATTTGATATTCCTTTAGATTTAATGATTCATTCCATCTTCCATGTATCCCTGTTGAAACATGCTCATGGTGACCCTTGCCCAATCATTTCATTGCCAGATGTTCCTCGATATTTACTTTACCTTCTCCCCATTCTAGATCACCGGGTTGTCAAGCATGGTGCACTGTAAGACCTCGTTCCCGGGACGCTTACAGCTGGTAAATCATTGCACATAAAACATATAATTTTATTAACTTGATAAAAACATTGCAGTGGAAATATTTAAACACCCATTTCATTGTATTACAAAAGCTTTTGCAAAATAATACATTGTTATCAAATTACAAAATACATGTTGCATTTCAACACAAAATCATTATAAATATGGATGCCATCCAAAAGAGCTGAGTAGCTGCCCCGTGCTATCCTCAGCAACATTACCTGCCAACTGGAAACACATAAAAGTTAGTGTTGCTAAGTGAGTTCTAGTTTTATAATAAAACATACTTTACTTTCATTAAAACCATTCTTTACTTTCGTATGTGATCATGCATAATACATACACATAGATAATATCATTATTATATTCCTAAACTATTCACCACATACCTTCTTTAACTCTTTCCTTCTTTATCACATTCTTTATCACTATCTGGATCAGTGTCATTAGCTATACCCCAAAAAAATGGGGTATTGAGCCGAAGTTCATAATTGACTTCCACACTACACATAGCCTGGCACCAGCGCCGGGGTAAGCGACAAAGATCCCAACTATATACTACACCCCCAACATTATGCATAACTCGGGTACTAGGCCGAAGATCATAAATGACTTCCAAACCGCACATGGCCTGGCACCAGCACCGAGGTGAGTAATCACTATAAACCACTGTATACTACACCCCCAACATTATGCATAACTTGGGTACTGGGCCGAAGATCATAAATGACTTCCACACCGCACATAGCCTAGCACCAGCACCGAGGTGAGTAATCACTATAAACCATTTACCACACCATTGATCAGTCACAAAGACTGGAACCCCTGCATGTATCCTTAAGGGTTAGCTAAACCATACGCAGTTGAGCTTACGACATTTTAGAGCCGTGCACCTCTGTACATATTGCTTGCAAGCCTTTCTCTTTATACGTTATTTTTCATTAATGCATGCATTCATTCATTACGTTCCTCTTTCATTATCTTCCACTTTATGTTACATAATACTTTATCATTTCATTTATTAACGTTCAACGCAAAGCCACGGGAAGATAAACATACAAAATAGGGGACACAAACATGAACATACAAGACATCACCATACAAGGCACCATCATACATACATAACATACATCATACATATCATCATGCATAAGCATCAATCATACATACATAACATACATCACATCATCATATTTTGCCCATCACATCATTTATGACTTCAAAAGTCAACTTACATGAACCCCCGAGAACCTCCCAAGTCAAAGCCTACATTTCACTTTTCCCCAAAAAGTCAAAAAATATTCTAAGTGTTTATCCGCATTCTTTTTGTTCATTCGCATTTCTTTTTGTTCATCCGCATTTCTTTTTTGTTCATCCGCATTTATTCATTCACATGAACTTACTCATCCGCATTTGTTCATTCGCATGAGCTTACTCATCCGCATTTGTTCATCCGCATTTGTTCATCCGCATTTGTTCATCCGCATTTGTTCATTCGCATTAACTTACTCATCCGCATGAACTTACTCATCCGCATTTGTTCATTCGCATGAACTTACTCATCCGCATTTGTTCATCCGCATTTGTTCATTCACATGAACTTACTCAACCGCATTTGTTCATCCGCATTTGTTCATTCGCATTAACTTACTCATCCGCATTTGTTCATTCTCATGAACTTACTCATTCGCATTTCCTTACTCATCCGCATTTCCTTACTCATCCGCATTGACTTTCTTATCCGCATTGACTTACTCATCCGCATTGACTTTCTCATCCGCATTTGTCAATGCTCATCCGCATTTGGAACACTTAAGCAGTTTTTTTTCTAAACTTAGGCGTATGAACTACTGTTTGGGCGCATGAGTAGCCTAGGGCACACTTAACATCATAATTCGGTCCCCAAACACCATCTATCATGTTCTAAGCTTAAATCATGCATTCTAAGCCTTAGAAACACAATCATAACATCATCAAACATGAACATAGCCCAAAATCAAACCCCACCCGCAACATACACACATACAAACATACGGGTATGAAACCCTAGTTTTATAAAAAGTTCATACATGTATTTCAAGCCCTAAAATCAGTTAAAACATGTAAAAGAGGGGTTCTAGAACTCACCTTTGCAACTCTTTAGGTAAGACTTCTTCAAACCCGTTTGCAAATTGAGCTCAAACACCTAAAACCCACAAACACACACAACCGAACACACACAACATACATAAGCACACAACCGAGGATGAAACTAGTTAAGAACACCATAAACACACGAATTCTTACCTTGAATTCGACCTGCTGCTCCTGTTCTTCTTCAAGATCCGAATTCTGCACTTTCTCTCTCTAAAACATCCGAATGCTGAGTGTGTGGAAAGGGTGATGGGCGGCCATCACCTTTTACACCCACTTTTTCAAACATTTTGTCATTTTTGACACTTTTACCCCTTAACTTGGGTAAAATATCTTTTCTTTCTTTTTCTTCACTTTATTCTTCTTTCTTTGTCTTTTATAAATAACCGAGTGTTACATGCACGTTCTATCGTTCAAGTTCCGATTCATTGGGTTGATTTGTTGATCATCGAAGCTTCTTAGGAATTCATCGATGAATTTTGCCTTCATTTCCCCATTTCCATTTTTGAGGTCAAAATTGTTGAAGGGATATTGTTAGTCTATTATAAATAGTTGTAATTGTGAAGGGGTGATTCTAATAACTAGAAACTATAAGGACTATAGTTATATTAGTGTCAAAGTCTGTAGCGATTATAACCAACTAAATGGTTTTTAAAGGGAAGATTAGCTAATCAGTTGATTAGCTTAGATTGTTGAATTCTGCTTTTTCTTTAGTTAATTTTTTCTAAGCCTAAAACTCTCATCCAAATCATTCATCTCCACCGTCAAACTCAATCAGAGACCATCTATTATCTTCTAATACTCATATACTCATCATTACTAGGGATTAACCACACAAGGAGTGCAAACTTCACGTATGTGCTTTCAAAGGCCATATTTTAATATGTTTGTTACTTCTTGATTCAACTTCTAAAACCCAAATCGACTCTCCCTTTTATGATAAAACATATTGGTAGCCCTAGTTTCATTTTTTACAGGGTGCTTGCTTTAATGTGGGGAGTGTGTACCGCTACTACTTGTCAGAACAGTCATATGAATATGCAATTCCTCGTCAATTTCCGCCTTCAAGTTTACTTTCTGCCTCATATGCTTTGTCTTTTTAAAATAATGCATTAACTAATGAGTATGATGCTCAAACTGAAACACATTATCTCTTCAATCATGTGTTTGCATGTTTGCTTATTTTCTCGATATGAATCTTTGCTTTCAGTCTGATGAATTTATGGATACCAACAAAAAACAATGATGCCTAAATATGAGTACACACATCTTTAATAGTTCTTAATAGATTAATTCAGTCTTGATTTTTTAGTGTTCATCTCTTTGTTTAATAGTTTTAACTTTCTTCACAAGGTTCAATGTAGATGGCTATGGTTCACATATCTCCTCATATATGTATTCTTTTAATTTAAATTAGTTAGATAACCTATTTGTTGCTTAACACTACACATATGTCAAATTTGGGCTTCAAATCATACAACTCATCTAGATTTGAAGGATTTTTATATAAAGGTTATTACTTTGCTTGAATCTCCATGATTTTGGATTAATTATTTATAACACTCGTGTATTTTTAAAGACGAAAAAGAAAGAATAAATGTGAATAAAAGAAAGAAAACACAGTTTAACCTAAGGTGAGGGGCTAAATGTGTCAAGAGGACAAAAAGTATATAAATTTGGTGCATAAAGTGGGCATGACCGCCCACACTTCCCTGCACAATTCTTTTCACCAGATTTTCTAGAGAGAGAAAGGAGAAGAACTGAATATTCAGATTTTGAAGAAAGAAGAGCAAGAATTCAAATCCAATGTAAGAATTCGTTGTTTTAAGATGTTCCTGACCAGCCTATGCCTCGGTTGTATGATTATGTGTGTTCAGGTGTGTGTTTTTGGTGGGTTTCTAGGTGTTTGAACTCAATTGCAAACGGGTTTGAAGAAGTCATACTCGAAGGTTGTCAAAGGTGAGTTCTGGAACCCCCTTTTTACATGTTTGATACGATTTTAGGGCTGGAAATACATGTGTGAATGTTTTTATAAATGTGGGTTTCATACCTGTATGTATGTGTGTGTGTGAAAGTGGGTGGGTTATGATTTTTGGGTATTCTTGATGTTAGGATGATGCCATGTTCATATTATGATGCTTAGAATGCTGGAACTAAGTTAGAACATGTAGAATTAATGATTTGGGGCTAATTATAATGTTATTAGTTTGAGTTGGCTGCCCATGCGCTTGAATTAGGCCCATGTGCCCAACGGTCAGAAACTGCTCAAGTGTTGTCCCAT
>BJCM01106965.1:0-23457 GCA_018326385.1 Flaveria bidentis | reverse complement strand
AATAGTATCCATGCGCCTAAAATAGGATGAAAATTTACTAAGTGTTACATGTGCCCAAAACTGCCCATGCGCCCAAAACTGCCCATGCGCCCAAAACTGCCCATGCGCCTAAGCACTCATGCGCCTACATAGTGCCCATGCGTCTAGGAATTTGCCCAGGAGACTAAGTGTTGGGTCATGCGCCCAAATAGTGCCCATGCGCCTGAAAGTTCCCCATGCGCCTAAGTGTTCCCATGGCTTGAAAGGTCATGCGCCTGCATAGAGCTCATGTGCCTATGCCTTAGAATATTTTTCTGAATTTTGGGGAAAATGTAAAGTGTAGGCTTTGACTTGGGAGATTCTCAAGGATAATGTAAGTTGACTTTATGATGATGGATGATGTGATGTGTGAGGTGTATGATGATGTGTGATGATGTTATGCTTAAGTATGATATGTTTTCTTATGTTCTATATTACGTATTATGACGTGACTTTACGTGGTGTGATTATGTTAATGAATGTAAAGTATTATCTTAGTGAACCGAAAGATTTAAGATAATGAAAGTGGAACATAATTAATGAATCAAAAGTCTTACAAGCAAATGAAAGGAGGTTCACAACTCATTGAGAGTTGTTAGCTCAACTGTGTTTACAGCGTGCGATCTTGGCTAACCCTTAAGGGTTCACACACAGGGGGAGTTAGTCTATGTGACTACTCCATACGTGTGATACGTGCTATATGTGTGATATGGGGTCCTTATTGCTTAACCCTAGATGATATAGCTTTGTGCTCAAGAGGGGGGTTAAGTACATGACCTAGATAGAAGTGAAATATAATAAATGTACGAAAAGTGCAATAAGTACAAAACGCGCGAGATGTATGAAATGAACGATGATGGAAGATAATAATGATTACCTTGATGTTCGTATGATGTGTGATAATATGTGATAGTAAAGAAAATGTTTAATGAATGAAATGTAATATAATGTTTTTATAAAACTAGAACTCATTCAGCAACGCTAATTTTTATGTGTTTCCAGTGGGTAGGTAAATGTTGTTGAGGATGACATGGGGCGTTTTTGGATGGCATTCATTTGTTTAAATTATAATGTTTTTGTTATGTAATGCAACGAGTAATATTTTGTAATCTGTCAATGAATGTATTATTTACAAAAGCAATTATATATAAATGAAATGGTTTGTTTAAAAAAATTCCGCTGCAATGTTTTAGAAATCGAAATGTATATTTTATGTTTTATATGTGATGATCGTCCAACTGTAAGCGTCACGAGAACGAGGCCTTACATTATTAATTGAATTGAGTTCTTTGTTGCTATAGGCAGGTGAAGACAAAATCATAGTGACATGGGGTTCAACTAGACTTTGTCAGTTGGAACAAGCACAACCTACATGATCACGTAAGTTAAAATTTGTTATGAACCCATTAGTTAAATATGGCAATGCACATGTTAGGCTTTAAGGCGGCACTATATTTACAATAGGTGTTGAACTACTTACATATGACATCTTTGTTTGCCTTTTTAGGTTTAGCTCGATCGATTTTGTAACTTTCTTTTGTTGTTCTTTCGCAGTAGGGGTCTTGTATCTTCATAATTTGTTATTTGGTAGATAAGTTTTATGTTTGTTATTTTTGTTAGAAGTATATATTGTAGATATTGCTTCATTTTCACTCTGTAATGTAAGATCAACTAGGTTGTCTATGTCTTGCTACTAAAAACGTTTGCTTGTGTGTAGTAACTGTGTTTTTTTTGTATATGAAATCGGTATTCCTGAACGTTTGTTACTTCTTATTTGTTGCTTTAATTTATTTTGTTGTTTTTAGCTTTGAATGTGTTGTGGGTCAATAAAGTGTTACCTTGTAGTTTGTTTTTTTTTCTTTTTATTGTTAGGTAAAGAGGTTATCTTTCCTACGTATGCACAAAAATGTTGTTTACAGTAACATTTGTTTTTTTTTGTTTTGGTTTCTTACTAATGATATTAAATTGTGTGTGTGGTATAATAAGATCTTTTGCCCATTGCTAATGTTTGTTGCGATTAGCCGATTAGTCCATTTCGTATTCTTATTCACTATGCTTTAATTTAATAATCATGAATGTTGCCATCCTATTATGATCTGTTGAAAAGTCACATGATGAAGCTCTTGAATTTGTTAAACCAAGGTACCCGATTACCATAAACTTCCTATATATAATGATGAAGGAGGCGATTATAGGCATTGATTAAGAACAAACAATGTCAATTTTTATTCACTATTCAGCTATAATATCATTGCTTTAATAGTCAATTCACTGTAAACACAACCATCTAATAGATAGATAAATCCAAACACATCTTATTCAGTAAATAAGAGAACTTGTTACTCGTCTAAGATATTTTTCTTTTTAATTTCTTATCAAGACTTTTGAAAGAAGTTATTTAAAAGTGTTCAAATTTTAAGTCTATTATAATTCTTATTTTTTTTTCGTTGCAACAAATTTTAATAAAAAAATAGAGTCATGGACTAGCAAGTTGTTAGGCCGATACTACCCCAAGAACATCATTCCATAATGTTTGTAATAGCAAGACTACACCAATTACTTCATTCTAAGTTTTTTTTATCTTCAATCTTGATTTCATTCATAGGAAAATTATCGTCTTAACTATTTGGTAAAAATAACTTCAACTATATCAACTATTTGTTTAAATTGTTTACCAAATCACTAGATAATACTCATATTTGTACGAAGTCAACCATAATCACAACCCAAACAAGACATAATTCAAAGTATGTCAACACGACACATCACAAGTAAACATACAGGTTATGTGCCTGCTGACGCATTCAACCCATCAACTCAAATCTTAAGCCCGTCAACCCAACACGACTTACACCATATCAAAACCTATATCATTTGAGAAACAATAGAAAAGTTTAGATTCCACTTCTAGTCTTATTTCCATCCCATGACCCCTTATTTGAAAATAAACACAAAACTCACATCCACCGGTTGTGGCCTAAATCAACCAAACCGTGTGGTTTGATCGTATTCTTCACCTCCACCACACACAAACACACACACAAACACACACACAAACACACACACAAACACACACACACCTCACTGTTATATTCTCACCTGCAACAACCTCACCACCACCACCACCATTGCAGCATCTAATAATAATCTTTACTTCACTCTCAATCATCTTCTCCCATGATCTAATTTCACACGCATGTTTGCGGTCACTAGAAGCCCCCATGTTTCGCCCCTCAATTTCACTTGCTTCAATCTAGGGTTTCACCCAGGGCAGCCCAGGGTATCTGTTCCCACCAACTTGGATATGGATTTCATTCCGAAATTGGGGAAATTGTTCTTTGTTAGCCAGCAGAACAAGACGAATCAGGCCGTGGAAGTGGTGGAGTCCGATGATAATGCTGTTAGCTGTAAAGATGGGTTCGATGTTGTGTCTGCTGACAATAAAGTTCAGCCTGATCATCTTGTAATCATGGTTAATGGGATCATTGGCAGGTGAATTTATCAACTTTTCATCTTGTTTCATGATTTGTATTGGTTAATATGTTATCATCTGTGATCAGACACTGAAACCCTAATCACCTTGATAGTATCGATGCAAGAAACGATTTGATGTACTGATACAAAATTCAAATCTATTTGCCCCATAATTTAAATGATTTGACCAAAATGCTGGCAGCGAGATGGTTCAAGTGCGTTGATTTGAATTGTGATCATCCTTGTAGTTGTTATGAGAAAGGATATAATTAGGATCCCACATCTGTAAGATCTTAATTTAGTTATATTTTTGTGTGCAGTGCATCTGATTGGGGATATGCTGCTAAGCAGTTTGTTAAGATGCTTCCTGATAAAGTTATTGTTCACTGTAAGTTGGTCTATTTCATGGGTCTTTGTATGTCACATTTCTTGTTTAGCAAATCCTCTATGTCACTAATTAATTAATTTATCAAAATGTATCTTTACCTAGCTATATGTTTGTGGATATGTGTTCTTATTATGTGTTGAGCAGGCAGTGAGTGCAATTCATCTACCTTGACTTTTGATGGGGTTGATCGCATGGGCGAAAGGTTGGCAGAAGAGGTATTATTGTTTCTTTCTTGCCTTTTAGTTATTTTTTAAAAGATATAATTTTATATCGTGTGTTGCTCTTTATGTTGCAGGTGGTGGCAGTTACTAAACTTTGGCCTCAAGCGTCCAAAATCTCGTTTGTAGCACACTCATTGGGTGGCCTAGTGGCACGATATGCGATTGGAAAACTTTATGAAAACCGCCCTGTAAGTGGATCATCTGATTCTAATGAAAAGAATGAGAGCAATTCTGAACAATGCCATGAACAACTTTATGAAGATAGAATTGCTGGTCTGAAACCAGTTAATTTCATAACAGTTGCAACTCCACACCTAGGTTCTAGAGGACATAGGCAGGTATGCTTAATCAACTCCATGATCGTAGGCTTTTGTAGTTTAATTGATGCATATCTAACATGTTCTATACACTGCAAACAGCTCCCATTACTATGTGGTGTTCCTTTTCTTGAAAAAAGTGCATCACAAACCGCACATTGGATAGCTGGGCGATCCGGGAAGCATCTTTTTCTTACTGATAATGATGATGGGGAACTTCCCCTTTTAATTCGGATGGTTAATGACTCAAAAGACATCAAGTTCATGTTAGTGTTTCTTGTTTTCTCTCTTTCTTTCAACTTCTTATTTTTTTCTGATGATATGCATCTTTTGATATTGGCAGCTCTGCTTTAGGGTCATTCAAACGTCGTGTGGCATATGCTAATGCAAACTATGACCGTATCTATTTGACATGTTTCTTTTCTTTTCTTTTTTTCTTCATTTTTCATTTTTCTGTTTCATTTTGTCATTGTTTTCGTATCTATGTTGACCTTCATTGACTATTAAGATATGGTTGGATGGAAGACATCTTCTATTCGTCGTCAGCATGAACTTCCAAATGTTGGTTTGCTTTGTCCCTTAATATTATCACTTAGTTTGATAAAAACCTATTCTAATTTTCCTTTCTTGTCTCTTCTAGGAAAATCTACTTTCAGAGGATGAAAAGTACCCACACATCGTTTATGTAGAGCAAGATCAACAAGGAGCTAGGGGAGAAGTTCAAAACGACACTCCTGCTTCAGTTTCACCTGATGATTTCGAAGGTAAATATTATCAAGTATTTGATAATTGATAATATAGTTTATTAAATTCAATTGACCACTATATTTGATTACATTTGTGCTGTATATTCAGAAACCATGATCAGAGGTCTTAATCAAAAACCTTGGGAACGCGTTGATGTTAGCTTCCATAATAGTACACAACGATATATTGCACATAGTACTATTCAGGTTAATTTCTAAAACAAATCAATAGATGTTTAGAACCCTTGTAAGTTATAAAAAGATTACTGATTATGTTTTCTAATTGTAAAATTAGGTGAAGATTTATTGGTTAAACTCTGATGGTGCTGATGTGGTGATGCATATGATAGACAATTTCAGTCTTTAGCATCCTGAAAAGATTCGGGACGCTTAAATTATTTTCTTTGTGCATCTTATGTTTATTGGGTTGTATATATGATATGATCCTTGAATTCAGGGATGATTATAATTTTTAGATCTTGCACATTTGCAGACTAAATTCATTTTGTTCATAATTTGGATATTTGTTGTGCTGTCAAACTTACGTGTTCATTGTCTTTCATTTAATATGTAAAAAGGATTTTGTTGTCACTTTAAGGTTTCTCACTGTCAAAGTACATGTGAAAGACATATTGTAGTAGAGTGCACCAGTATGATTGATAATCCTTAATGAGAATATCAACCAGAATTAGGTCATCTGTAATGGTAGCCGCTACTATTAAGTATTAACTATTGCTTTATAATTTGCCCTTGAATTTGTTTTCTTCTCCCTGTTTTTGGTTGACGCATCATTTGCATGCATTGGTGAATTCACTTTTGTTTTACTGTTGTTGGTCATAACCAATATAGTGTAGAATATTGTGAGAATAACATAAACACATGTTATATTTAGTTAGCAATATGTATAGGGTTCTCATTTGTTTTCTATTTGGAATTGGTTTTGTATTTAGAAACATCCCATACATATATACGCACACATACAGCCACCAAATTTCTGGCAACTTGACCCCCAACATCTTATATTTTCTAGTTTCTGCAATGTTAGTACCTTGTATGTATGACTTTCTAACAATCAGATTCTCGTTAAGTGCAATATCTATCTTGTCATTTCACAATTATGTTTCTTTACTGCAACCGTTGTATATTCGAAGGGTGTTGGGTGATAAGACAAACTACGTTCGGGGTTAAATTAGATAAGAGCTGTAACCATCATTCCGATACTGAAAGTGGTTATTAGCTGAGTTCGATCCAAAACAATATAGATCACTTTAAAATTAAATAATCACTCAATTGTTATTTAAAATTCATAATGTTTAGCTTAGATCACTTAATTTATAATTGTTTAACATTTTAAAAACAAATTATAAGATTACACTTGATAAATTTTGAGTGGAATTAAAAGAATATAAACATTGAGTGATTTCAATAGAACATTTGAAAAAAACGATTATTATTAGGGGAAGTTGTCTTTTTTAATACATGAGAGAGACATAAGCTAGTTTTCTAGAGAAGCTATTGGGGTACCAATACCATAGCTTTGAGTGGGGACATCACCAACAGGTCTGCTAAGAACAGCATGGTGTTCCTCATAGGGCTAATTGTTCAAATCGAATGAGGCTTGATATATTGCATTGATTTTATATGTACTGTAATACGTTGCTTTATTTTTCATTCATACTAGTGTTTTACCTTAACCCACCCTCATTCTCAAACTGCATATACAATATTAACCCTAGTTTTGAATTTAAAAGACTATTTAAGTCAATATTCTTAATTCTCCAATTGATTCTACACTAATTTAAAGGACAAGTTCTCTTTAGTAATAAAGCAACATATTCTTAATTTAATACGCATATGGGATGGGTTCATGTGAGAACTCAATATAATTGTGAAAACCGGTAGGAATGTAACACATTATCATCAGTCAATATATTTTTTGGGGTAGTTTTGTAATTTGACATAGGCGAACAACCCTATGAACTCTGTTTACCTCACAACCACCATCCCTAATGCGTACCATGATTTGATATATGTTTTACACATACACCAACCTTCGAAGCATTTTAGAAGACATCGATTGAACAATTCTTTCAACATGCATCTATATATTTTTTCCACCAAAACTTAGCATTCTTTCCTATTAAAAATTCACACTTTTTTTTTCAATATATATCTCTCTTTAAAAACTCATTTATATCTAAAAAACTCACTGTAGTTTGAGCCCCAAAATTTTAAAAATTTTAATGTTAAGGCTACAAAAGAGTTAAAAAGGAAGAACGGGTAAAGAGATGAGATGGGGGAATTTATCAATCGAAGAGCCGAAAAAGAGCAGTTGGTTGATTTTGAGATGATGTGTGGTATAATTGGTTTTAACACCGTTGTTTGTTTATCTTCAAGTTCAGCTTTAGCGCCTGTGGATTTGTCCTCATCGGCGGTTGGTTGTTTGTTTTTAATGATTGTCTCACCTCTAAAAACTATACGCTTCCTCATCACATGTTTTTTTTTATAACAAGCTTCATGTAAGTTTGATTATTCTTAAATGAAATCTATGGATGTATTGTGCAATCTTGTGATTTGTTTATGATAATTTGATGATATTAGGCTAAAGGTTGGACTAGTGATGTTTATTCAAGTGTTTATAAGCTTTTGTGACCATAATATACCATCATTTTAGATTTAATTTTTTATGTAATTAATTGTTTTTTTGTGCTAGTGTAATTTAATATAATATATTCTTCTGTAACTTTATATAATGTAATTTTATTTCCTTTTATGTATACTCTTTGTTTTTTAATTATTTTTATGCTTATTTATCTAGTGTTATTTACAATGTAAATATAATGTAATGAAATGTAGTGTTTGTGTGATGTAAGGTAATTTAATGTTTGATGCTAATTAATGTAATATATTGTTAATGAAATGTGATATTAATTTAATTTAATGTAAGTAATTTATTTGATGTCACTACTGTAATTTAAGTAATGCTTGGAGAATGTAATCAAGTAGTTACATTAACTAATAATATAAGTTGGATGACAATTAATGTAGTTACATCAAATATTAATTTTCTTACATTTTTTTACATTTACATTACATTATATGTTATTACATTAGGTTACAAGAAATTTATATATTTATTAAATTCTAATATTAGTGAAATGTAATATAATGTAATGCAATATTTTTTTTAATAAATAATTTAATGTAACTAACTGATTATATATAACTAGCATTAAGGCCTCGCGTTGCGGTGGAGTGTAAAACATGCAAGTAGCATAAACGTCACAACACTATCAACGATCACCAACATCGAAAAAAACTCAACGAAAGTTTAACCAAAGGCAATACTAAAATCAATCGCTGATTAGAAAACCTAAGAGGGTTATCCATTATGTCACCGGAAATACAATCGGAAACCAAGACGAACACATACCTGAAAACCTTAAAGGTTAACAGAAGTAATAATTAAATCGATCTAATACTCACATGTTACGTTAGGGCAGTTAAACAAAAAAAATAGGTGTGAAAACATTTAACCACGCACATACTTTGCGTCGTGTAACTCGCAAAATTTAGACCCTAATGTAAAAAAAGTTTGTAAAATAAAAAATATAAGGATTAAAGTTGAAAGTGAATAATTAGTGAGGTTAAATTCTAAAAGATATAAAAGTTATGATTAAAAGTAAAAAACTGAAAAGAAAAAGAAAACAAATAGTAGGTACACTTATTAAAGCACAATGTACAAAATTTAAAACATACAAAAGTTGAAAGTTGATAATTAGTAATGTTAAATGGTTGATGTTAATTAATTACCTAATATTTCATCTAATAGTTGGTTAAAAAGGAAAAAAGTTATTGTAATGTATTGAAATTGCTTAGTTTGCACTAGTGTAATTTAATGTATTGTATGCAATGATTTCGCGACCGGATTGGACCGGCTTGTCCGATTGGTTTGACCGGGGATCGGTCCGGTTCGCTTCGATTCGTTTTGGACTGGTCGAACTGTCTGGTTCGTCCCGAACCGCTGGTCGGACCGGTTTTTGATTTTTTTTATATTAATGGGTAAAAACGGGGTGTTGAGACATAAATTAGTACATCGGATATACAAATATAGTTAAGTTTTATATATAACTATAAAATATATATGTAAATTACTTTTATTTAATTACATATATAAATATAATTAAAATATAGTAAAATCCGGTCCGACCGGTCCGACCACCAAACCAGTAAGACGTTCGGTTCGACGTCCGATACGGTTCTGAAAATATTGATTGTATGTCAATACAACAATGTAAGTGAATGTAGTTATCTGAAACACTAAAATAGTAAAAATTATTATAACATTTCCTATTCAAATTTTATGTAATTATTTTGTTTATAGTCAACCATGGTGAATTGTGTCGAGTAAATGATAATATGATGGTTGCTTTTTTAAGTAACAAGTAGAAACATTTAATGAGAGATTAACTTTACCAATATCCCCATTCTGTCTTATTAACTAAATATGTCAAGTAATACAATATTTTAATTTTTTTGTTCACTAGATTGTAATATTTAAATAAAATTAGTGGCTCAAATTTATATAAGAGTTCTCACAAATAGAATGAGTTCTCATTTAAACCTTACTTAAACATATATAACACCTTAAACTAAAAACTTGTATCTATTAAAGGTCCCCATAACCATCAATGCTATCTACATGGTATGTCATTTTCAACAAACCCATGTGAACCTTAAAGCAGACATGTGCATCATACTAAGATGTTTATAAAGCTTAGGACATGTCCATGACCTCTGCAGTTCATGATCTCTTTTATGTGTATCGCAAATCTAAAAGGTGTTTATCATCTTGTCCATGGTAAGTGTGTGCTTCATGGCCTCACATTATTCCAATAAGAAGCAAAATCGTAAATTATAATTATAATTATAATTTAACCTCTAACAGTTATTAAGCTTCTTTAGTGTCTTATTAGAGTTGATTTCTTTAACAATAAAAGACACTCAAGTTTTAGTATTATTACAGCCTTGTTAATTATTTTATAAAAATTAATACTTCTTTTAAAAGTTAAGTGACATAAATAAAAGGGGATACATGAACTTTTTAGCACTTAATGATGAATTTTTAACTCTAACCCAAAATAGTATTATAATAAATCTCGCCTAATTTTAAAATCTGAAAACTACTCACATATGACTAGTACAATATTGAAAGTTCAATTGTTTTTATTGTTAGAAAAGGTATGAGGGTTTATCGAAACTTCACTATTATTATATAACTAGTTTGCTCCCCGCGCTACACGGCGGGAAACATATCATTTTTTCCAATGCTACGTTACGTTACTTTGGTTGTTATTGGTTCGGCTTATCAAAAACCATAAAGATGAATTGTTGGTACCAATAATATCAATACACCAATGTATTTGATTATAATCGGTTCGATTCATCATGGTACCGTGACGGTAACTACGCTCGCTAGCTTACAATGCAAAAAATTCATTTTTATACAACTATGTTTTCAAAAAGAAAATTATATCAGAGCATTGACAAGGAAACTAAATACGCTCGAGTATTTTGTTTCTCAAAAAAAGTCTACGAACGAAAATTATTACCAATAAACAAAATTATTAGAAAACAAAATGGATTTAAAACAAATTATGCAGTAAAAAAAAGAGAGATTGAAAACTAAAAAAACTAACTCATTTACCTGTATAACCAATTTCTAAAATACTAAAATTTTATAGCAAAAGTTGAAGTTTTTAAAACAAAATCTTGAGGGATCAAAAAACAATTCCATCAACCCTTTGTGGTAAATAAAAAAAACTAATAAATCCATTGTAGCACTCATGTTGCTAATTAATATAGTATATAATTTTATTTTCCTAACAATAATTAACCAAAGTTATTGACTAAATACTCTTGGATATTTATTATTTTATTTTATAAAAATAAGATAATACTAATGTCGTATACAATTAAAATTTAAAAGCGTCCCACATCACTTGTGAGTCTGCATCCTTATCTCAATCAATAATATATAAATCATAAATTCACCTGTTTCGATTACCAACATATCATCTGCTGCAAATCTATATAACTTCAACCCAATTTGAGTTCTAAATTCTATCAATACAATCAGGTTCTTCAATCTCTCTTCTCTCAGTTCTTCATATTCATCTGCAATCTTGCTCATATACTTGCTAAATCGTTCAATGTAATTTCTATACACTTACCGTATTTTTCGGTGATACTTGTTAAGCTCGATCAATTAGGTTTTCACCATCCATAAACGCCAATAAAGATGCATCAATTTCGTTTCTTTAGTCAGTAAATTGGTTTTTAGTTTAAATTGAACTTGGGTTTTTGAGATTTTGAACCGATTTTTAGTGTAATCAGGTTCTTGATTATTATTATTATTATTATTGTGTTGCTGTAAGGTCTGATTTTCGCCCCTAATTTGACCTAGGTTAGGGGATTTGAATGAGATGACGAATATGAAAGCTGGGAAGTTGTTGCTGGTTTTTATCTGTTTCAGTATGATCGCTAATGCAGTGGTAAATTGTTTGAACGTTGGAATATTTTTGTAAATATGGGTCTTCTCAATTGGTTCGTTTGTATGATTTGCACTTATGAAATTGACTATTTTTATGTTGTTGCTTGTAGATTTGTGAACCTCCACCTACTTGTCCTGCAAATCTTGATGGTGATTGTGGTTCAGAAGATTCAGGTGAATGGGAAGGGGAATTCTTCCCTGGAATTCCCAAAATTAAGTACGAGGTAAGAAAACAAATCACCATTATCATCTTTTTAGTCGTGATGTTTGGAATATTGGATTAATCATATGCTGTTTTTCTGATTGTTTCAATTAGGGGCCAACTAGCAAGAATCCACTTGCATATAAATGGTACAATGCCAATGAGGAGATTCTTGGGAAGAGTATGAAGGTTGGTTTTTGAAAAAGTGTAGCTTTGTTTTCAAATAATTTGCGTTTATAAATGATTATTATACGGCGTTTTGTTTGTTTACCATAGGATTGGATGAGATTTAGTGTTGCTTTTTGGCATACATTCCGTGGAACCGGGGGTGATCCGTTTGGTGCACCTACTAAAATGTGGCCATGGGAGGATGGCACTAATTCTTTAGCCATGGCTAAACGAAGAAGTAAGATTGATTGTTTTTGGACAGTTGAAAACTACTTTATTTGTTTGTTTTTCTAGTGGGATTTTGTACTTATTGAATTTTTTTATTTTTGTTGCAGTGAGGGCTAACTTTGAGTTCCTTGAAAAGCTTGGGGTGGATAGGTGGTGCTTTCATGATAGAGACATTGCTCCTGATGGTAAAACATTGGAGGTAACTTTATCCTAATTGTTGTCTTAATACTTAATATTTTTTATTATAGGTAACTTGTGACGGATGATGCTATATTATTACACTGATAGATCACTTTATCATCTTTGTAGGAAACTAATGCAAATCTGGATGAAATTGTAGCTCTTGCAAAAGAACTTCAGGTGATTTCTTTTTCTATAGGTTTTATAAAAATTATGGTCTGTATTTTACTTCATCATGGTTTAAAATTGAGTGATTGTTTTCTTTTATCAAACTGTAATCAATCAAACTTTCTATGAACTAACTCATATTCTTGCAGGGGACCAAGATTCGCCCTTTATGGGGTACGGCTCAGTTGTTCATGCATCCCCGCTATATGCATGGCGGTGCCACCAGGTAACGTTTCCAAGATTCGATGTTTAAAGTATAACTAATTAATTATAGCTTCACATGAACCTATATTCACCTGGTGTATCATTACAGCCCTGAACTTGGAGTCTATGCATATGCTGCGGCTCAGGTTAAGAAAGCAATTGAGGTTGGTACTTGCTTAAATTATTGAAATAAACATTTTCTGATGTTGATATGATTTTACCATGCTAAGTATCACATAAAACACAGGTTACACATTATCTCGGGGGTGAAAATTACGTCTTTTGGGGTGGTCGTGAGGGTTATCAGACTCTTCTCAACACTGACATGGAGAGAGAGCTTGATCATATGGTAAGAATATGACCACAAACAACTTAGATGTGAACATATATATGTAATGCTACTTTGATGGTGCTTATAACTTACATAAAAGTGTTATTAAAAACTTAAATTACTCCCGCCTTACATAAATCTGTTAGTGAGGATATATCTTGTCTTATCTAATCTAACATGCAATGGTGCTTGTTTGCAGGCACGATTTTTTGAAGCTGCTGTAGCTTATAAAAAGAAGATTGGATTCACTGGTAATTTATGCTTTCGGTTTTAGATATCATATATCAGACATTATAAATACAAAAAAGTTGTTATAAAAACAGAAGAACTGGTAATAACTATAATTTTGTTATTGAAGTCAAAGAATAATACATAATAACGGAAGTATAGTAGTTAATTATATGTTTATTAACTTTACTTTCTCCTTTGTTCCAGGAACACTTCTTATTGAGCCTAAGCCTCAAGAACCAACAAAGCACCAGTAATATATCATCTGTCTCGTTAGCAAAGTAACCATCCTATTATTAATAATCTCTCTCATGAGTTCACATAACTATGTTTACAGATATGACTGGGATGCTGCCACAACAGCTAATTTCTTACGGAAGTATGGACTAATAGGTAATTTTCAATTTTTATTTCAAACAGTGCATATGAAAATAAAACTTTGAAATGGTAAAATGATTCAAGCGATTCTCAAGAGTTTTAAAGATTGTGACTAGAGTATTGCTTTAGAATTCAATTGCAATTGTTGTTGATGACTCATGTTCAGAATTTTCTGAATTCGTATTTTTTATTGCTGCAGGAGAATTCAAATTGAACATCGAGTGCAACCATGCTACTCTATCTGGGCACAGGTGTGTGACATTCTGATCATAGTTCTTACTTTGTGTACTTTTTGATCATAATATGTGTCAGGAGTAGCTATATAATTTTTTCCTATATCTTTTTATATATATATTTTTATTAAATAAGAAAAATGTTGAATCAAGATTAGGGAAAACACTATATCACAACCTTAAGTGTTTTACTGTGAATTTACAAGTAAACTGTTTCAATTCATTGATTATTTCCTGCAGTTGCCACCATGAACTTGAAACTGCAAGAATTAATGGGTTACTAGGAAATATTGATGCAAACACTGGTGACCCGCAAACAGGTATGATATTTGATATTAAGCTACTTTGCTTTGATTATTAATATGTTTTGTGTAGTTATTTAAACTTTGACACATGTTTTTTTATTTATAATAGGTTGGGATACCGATCAGTTTTTGATGGATGTTAATGAAGCCACTTTGGTTATGCTTAGTGTTATCAGAAATGTAAGTTAAATATGCGATCTTTGACCTGCAAGTAGATTAAGAGGTTTCTTTGACTATTTGTCAAACATCTAGAAAACGCCTAATATAAAGTCAAAATATATGCATTTTTTGAATCTACGTCAGAACCATCAATGTCATTGTAATGATGATAATGAGCATACATGCAATGTTAACATGAAAGCTTTACTGAAAAAGGTTGCTGCAATTTTCATGGGAGATTAGCATTTTTAATTTTTTTCTCATTTTTTAACTTTTCTTTTTCATTACAGGGTGGACTTTCGCCTGGTGGATTCAATTTTGATGCCAAATTGTGAGTTCCCTTAGTAATAAATATTCTTTTGCATAAAAATGACACAAATTAAAAAAAATGATGTTATGATGTTGTGACATACAGACGAAGGGAGAGCACAGATGTTGAGGACTTATTTATTGCTCATATAGCTGGAATGGATACACTTGCACGAGGTCTCCGCAATGCTGCAAAGCTGATTGAGGATGGTTCTTTGGATGAACTTGTACGCAAGAGATATAAGAGCTTTGATTCAGAACTCGGTGTTCAAATTGAGGTAATCACCCGAATGCCCGATTCCCATCTTGTGGGCAGTAATGTAGTTAAGCCAATTCTGTGCCTTCTTTTTCGGTCTTTTAACTTGTGTTATTATGTCTTTTTTAGGCTGGAAAAGCTGATTTTGAATTGTTAGAAAAGAAAGCTATGGAATGGGGAGAACCTCAAGTTCCTTCTGGCAAGCAGGTAAATTTGTATTTTTTTTATATTTTAATAAGTTTTAGCACATAATATACCAGTTTTGAAAATGTACAAAGATCATGTCTTGTTTGAAGATGTTTTTGATCATCTTAAGGATGAGGTGTATTGAATTTCTACCGTTTGTGCAGGAACTTGCTGAGATGTTATTTCAATCTGCAATGTAGGTCAGAGATTTTCAAGTAGAAATTAGTAGGTAGTTACTAGTGAAATAAAGCAACCGGATCGTGTTTCGTTTTTGGTGCAGTGCATCTTTATATTTTATCTCAAAAGATTGTTGCAAGATATCTAAAATTTAAGTAATTGCTTGTTAGCCTTTTGGTTATATATAATTATTTTATCATCAAGAAAATTTTTGCAATGTCATTAAAATGAATAGAAATTTGCTTTCTCCAATTCTAGTATTTATAAATCATCATACAGAATGTTTAAACTTTTTATCATAAACATTTAGATGATTTATAAACAAATCACATCTTTCATCGTTTACCAGATAAGTTTGCTTACAAAATTCTCAAATAACCGCTGAAAGTTTATTTAATATTAACATCAAGATCAATGAGTTTTACCCAAAGTTCTAAACATGTATGCGTCTATGGGAAAAACTTTTAACCCCAACTCATGTTTTGTTGTTCATTTTGATGCCTCACATCTTAGCTTGGTGTTTGTTGTAATATGAAGAGGCAAAGTAAAACTAGGAGACATTGTTTTGCTTCATGTGAAATGAAAGTATGAAACCTCGTGGTGTTATTATATTGAAACTCTAAAGACATTATTTATTGGGAAACTCATGTTTTGTTGTTCATTTTGATGCCTCACATCTTAGCTTGGTGTTTGTTGTAATATGAAGAGGCAAAGTAAAACTAGGAGACATTGTTTTGCTTCATGTGAAATGAAAGTATGAAACCTCGTGGTGTTATTATATTGAAACTCTAAAGACATTATTTATTGGGAAACTCATGTTTTGTTGTTCATTTTGATGCCTCACATCTTAGCTTGGTGTTTGTTGTAATATGAAGAGGCAAAGTAAAACTAGGAGACATTGTTTTGCTTCATGTGAAATGAAAGTATGAAACCTCGTGGTGTTATTATATTGAAACTAAGACATTATTTATTGGGAATTTACATATTTTTTTTCTTAAAACCATAAATTACATATTTCTCCAAACTAAAAAATTAATTACATATATTCCCTTCCTAAAACATATATATTATATATTTATTTATTTCATTAACTTAACCTATTAAATAATTATTTTACCTTGTTTTTATTAAGTGGTTTTTACATATTAATGTTTTATTATTATAACAGTTTGAAATCTTTGACAATTATATTTTGTAATTGAAGATATAAGTTTGATTATTGGTTATTGTTGTTTTGAAATAAAGTTTAAAACGAGGTGAAATTTTATTATTTTTATTTATATAGAAGACTCGAATTTAGATAACTATGTAATTAATAGTCTTTGGAAGTGAAATATATCAAAATAATTTAGTAAAAATACGAGTAATATAATTATTAAATATATAACTTTAAAATAACGGGTAAATATGTAATATATATTTTTTAGGAAGTGAAAATATGTAATTGATTTTTAGACTTGGGTAAATATGTAATTAATGACTTTGGGGAGGGAAAAAAATGTAAATGCCCATTATTTATTTATTAGTTTTAAATTAATTCATCCATCTATTAAACTAGCAGGATGCTAAAAATGATCCAAGCACAAAAAAATAAACTAGAGAATGAAACGCATTATATATAAAAATTAAAGCGACCCATTTGTGTCAAGCCACCTTAATCTTATGAGAGCGATTCTTGATTCATAAGTACAATAAAGATTCAACCTCCCCAATTAACCAATCAAACCACCTTATTGTTGTGTATTCGATAATTCCTAGCACTCCAAATAGTCAAACAAGCGATCACAGAATAATAACCAAGTTTTAAAATTGTTCTAATTTAGTTGATCATGCATATTTTTCTTAAATTGAACAACTAAGCGATCAAATTGAGTCATCGTCAAATTTCCTTATGTCAAGAAAGTAACGGTGGAAAAGACGTGAGTTCAAAACTTTTAATATATAAAATTATATTAAAAAAACATGTTAGTTATAAAAAAATTAACAAAAAGTATAACGTACTAAAAAAATGTTAAAACTTCTGATTTATATTAAATATTATAACTTAATGACTAATTAAAATATTTTTAAAACTTAAATTACCTAATTAAAACACTTTTATAAAAATTGATCATTATTTTAAAAAGTTAGACTTAAAACGTCTGAAACATGTTGAAAAATTATTAAACCAAATTACGGTGATCATGAGATAGTAGAGGGGGTAAATCGTGTAATTTCCGCCCATTGTTCATCATTCCACACCTCGATCACAGATCCTGAATAAAGATTGAAATCTTGAGTAATTTCCCACGAGATCTACACAAAGACCTCCATTTTCAAATCCTACACCAATTTCTCACCATTTTCGCCATCAATCCTCTGCCACCTTTACCAATTTTATCAAATCAGATTCTCCGCTTCAGAGGTACGCTTTTCCCCTTTCAAAATCATCAATTCTTTCATGCTCACATGCTTTTGTTTTCTGCAAATTAAACGCCTAAAATCCCAAATTATGATAATACGATGCAACTGTTTGTATTCATCTCTTGTAAATTCAACTCACTGGGTCTTTTTGATGGGATTCAGGATTTGGGATTTTGCCCATAAGATCGAATTGATCCGATCTGGGTTTTAGATTTGGTGGAATCTTGTGTATGTTATAATAACAGATGGGGCTAGTGTTCACCAGATTGTTCTCTTCGCTATTCGGAAACAAAGAAGCTCGAATTCTTGTTCTGGGTCTTGACAATGCTGGCAAAACCACTATTCTTTGTATGATTGCTTGAATCTTTCACCGTTGCTAATGTTTTATACAAGTTAACATTTGTGTTGATTGGTTATCGATGTGTTGTTTAGATCGGCTTCAGATGGGTGAAGTTGTCTCAACTATTCCAAGTTGGTTCTCTTTCTTTGTTTCAATGTTCTTGTTTACATTTAATTAGTGTTGTTGATTTGATGTGTGGACTGATGTAGAGCTTTTGTGCAGCAATTGGATTTAATGTAGAAACTGTGCAATACAACAATATCAAGTTTCAAGTCTGGGATCTGGGTATGTTTGATTGTTTGCCAATTTTTCTTGATTTGGCTTTTTATTGTCCTTTCTGTCTGTATGTTTTGAATTTATCTTTTCAAATGAGTAACAGTCAAATAGGTATTGACACCAATTGATATGCTAGAGTGCTAGACTATTAACATCACTTTCTTGCACTTATCAGTTGGATTTTATAGAATTTGGTTAAGAAGAATAAACATATTAATAAGAATCAAGTATGCAATAGTTTCTTAATCAACCACTAGACTGTAGTGGTGAACACAAAATATGATAAGGATTTATTGGAAAGAAAGTCAAATTGGCTTGGAAGTTGGATATACTTGGTATCATTTCATGCCCTGATATGAGATAATATGAAAAATAGAAGTATCATGATAGAGGTTCTTTCAGGCAATATGCATGCATTCTTACTTGCATCATTGGTTACAACTTGTGATAAGCTTGAATACCTTAATTGAAGTTATTACTGTGACAAAACAATATACAAGCTTTGATCATTTTAGATAGAGGTGTGTGGAAATCATTAGGTTGAATTTAGATTTGAAGTTCTTAAAAACTCGAATTTTCTACACCTTGGAAAAAAATGGTCATTTCCATTATTGTGATACTACATTTTGTTCTCATATTGTTTAGCATAAAAAAGCTGAAAATCAGTTGTGGCTAAAACAAGATAAAATGTGGAAAGTCAATCTTGATCTGTCATTTTACCTTTGTCATTTAATTTGGACGCCGGTGACATATTGACACATACTAGTTAAGAGTATGACACAAAAGCTCCAGGGTAAGACTGATTAATAGTCTGATATTTTATTTGAAGCCTGAACACCATATTAGAGTTCACAGAAGGTTGGTGGATGGTAAATATAACTATATAAGGCAATCTACATGTTTGAAAGTTCAAGTTTACATCAGAATTCTACTGATGGCTTGTATAATACCAATCCCTAGGTAGTTAAAGGTGCAATGCCTCCTCTCGCTTGAGTTCCTACTTCCTAGGTGTGAGCTTTTGACAACATAGGTATGACACTATGACGTATGGTATTATGGTTTCTACTTAACGAATAATCCCTTCGAATGCAAGGCTCCTCTTAATATAATAGAACCAAAATAAATGCTTCAAATATTCATAAATTGTTTCGCATTGTTAGATATTCATTCATTTTCGGAGATCCAAGCTTGACAACATGCGAGTCATTATATTTTTTGATAAGTTGCATGAGTACTTGAGTTGAGTAGTACCCAGTATGATAATAATATAATATCAAATGGTCATTGGTGCATTTCAGGGACTGAAATCTGAATCATGAAAGGTTTTTGTAGCTTTTATTTGGTAATGTTATTCACACTAGTAAGAATATTTGGGATAAGCAAAGGGCAATGCCAAAGACTAACATTTGTTGAACAAGATGTTATAGACATCGTTATACACACACATATGACATACACATGCATACCTACTTCCTGGTGGTATTCGAAGGGTACAGAATGCATGTTACTCTTTATTTTCAATATGGCCTAGAATCGGTCTAAACTAGCCCTAAACTAGCCTAAAACATGTCTAAAATCTATAAAAATGGTATTTACTTATCTTGGGCTCTCGCTATTTAAGCGCCTTGCCCCTAGGTTCAAGGTTCATCTCTTGCGTCTTGAGTTCTTCTTGTGCCTTCAATGATTATGTAAGCAATATAATTCCATGACGAAAAGACGAATCTGGAAGGCGTTATAAGTTCAATACATATAGTTTTTATCCTAGTTAGATATGATCAATGCAATCACTGTTCTGTTAAGCATACAGAAAAGGAGATGATGTGAAGAATTCGAAGAAATATATAGACTTGTTCTAAAATTATTGAGTGTATATAATACTGTATGAATGTGTTAGAACACTTAAATGAGTTTCAATGGTTTTCAGTAGAACCAGTTATGGATAGTTGAGTGTCTTGGTGTATTGGTACTGTTGGTTCATCTTAAAATCTGATACGAACCGACTGTTGGGTACTTGGGTCAGGGTCAAATTTAGGTTAGATCTGATCTAGTTGTTGCTAAATGGAGGGAAACAAGACGGCGGGAAAAATATTAATTGTGGAGGTGTGGGGGAGTGATCCATGATTTAAAGAGTAGACCAGTCCCTAAGTTGCTTTGATCTTAGTTTAAATATTAAGTTTCCTGCAAATTTTCTTTTGTCTCGTTTTTACTACTTTGACTAAGGTTAATTCCTTGTTATCGGAGATCAACCCATCTCGAACTGGGTCTATCTGTATGTTCTTTTCTGTTATAATCAAACCAAAATAGTCAGCTTAATTCCTCCATTTAGAAACAACTTGGTTGGATCTGACCCAGATTGACCCTGACCCAACAGTGGGTTCGTATCAAAATCCCTATAAATTTATCAACTTTTCTTGTCTTTGCTTGTTTTCATTATATAATATTCATTTTGTCTGTTTTCTGTTTTTCCTTGCTAATACAAAGTTTTTTATGATACAGGTGGCCAAACCAGCATCAGGTAGCCTTTGATTGAGCTTCTCAAATCATCCCATTGTCTAAGCCAAGTTGCTAAAACTAGAAAAGTAGTGGGTAGATAAGGGCTTACCGCTAATCATTTTTTTGATATTGCTAAATATTTTTGGGTTGATACAATAAAAACCTACATACTTCCACAGTCCCTCAACCCAATTTTGGTATATCAAAGTCTAGGACTTGTCTAAAATAATAGATGTGAAATTAGTTATAAACATCAATCAATAAAACAGTCATTACCTACGGCCTACGCAGAGGCTCTTTAGACAACTTTTGTTGACTTTCATTAATTTAACCACTTTGAATACAAATTGATATAATCAAAATAAATTATCTACATCAACACTGGGTTGAGGGACTTCTTTTTTGGCAAAATGAACAAGTGTGCTGCTTTTTTATGATGCTAACCCTTACTTTTTATAAAGTAATCTCAATATTTCTATTTGATCGGTACACGCTTGCATATATGAAGATCATGTTAGTTTGGGTTTTGTTACCTTTTGTTTCTCTAGTTAATCAACTGATATGTTCTGAGTTATTTCAGGCCATACTGGAGATGTTATTTTCCAAATACTCAAGCCATAATATACGTGGTTGATTCTAGTGACACAGAAAGACTGGTCATCGCTAAAGAAGAATTTCATGCAATTTTAGAGGTATTTGCCTTTTTTCTTTTTCAAAGCAATGATTTGTTAGTTAATTTTATGTATTACAATAGTTTTAAACACCAAACATATCTGCTCTGTTTTTAACGTAGGAGGAAGAGTTAAAAGGTGCTGTGGTTCTCATATTTGCTAACAAGCAGGTTTGATACTTTAACTAGTCACAAAAGTAACACAAATCTTTTATAGATTTAAATTATCATTACGAATAATTGGTGTTAATTTTCCTTCATTTATAGGATCTTCCTGGTGCACTAGATGATGCTGCTGTGACAGAATCCTTGGAATTGCATAAAATAAAAAATCGTCAATGGTCAATATTTAAAACTTCTGCAATTAAAGGAGAAGGCCTCTTTGAGGGCTTAGACTGGTAAAGCTCTGTTGTTATTATACACTTGTCAATTAAATGTTACTCTAGTTGCAAATTTAGTTGGTATTTTCAGTTATGAATCATCACAAGTTTTACTCACAAGTTTTTAAAAATGGAAATTAAGATGCAAATCAACATAAGTGAAAGTTATTTCCTAGTACAGATGTAATCTGCAGATACTCTCGGGTTCATGTGACATTATCACTGAAGATTCTGATTCTCTTTTGAAAATGTTGACTTGGAACTTAAATGAAGGATCTTAGGCTCGATGGGTGGGCCGAACTGCCTTAGGTTGCTTTGTTAGGTCCATCGAGACGTTCTATGTGTATAGTTTAATAGCTACCATACACGATGAAACAGTAAAAAAGATATGGTTTTATGATTTTATATTTTTAACTGCAGGTTGAGCAACACACTCAAGTCTGGGGGTGCCTAAAGCTAAAGGTAAGGAGTTGCGAGTTGGTAGTCTCATTGATGTGGTGTTTAGGAATGAGAGGCATATTGTGTTTTGGAGCCAAATTCCATTGAAACATATGAATTGTATTGAGACTCCTATTATAACAAATTTTCTTAATTTTGATTAGATTTTGAAATATGTTCTCTATTGAAAAGAGAAAATTGCAAAAATAGTCCCTGTGGTTTGATCAAATTGCAAGTTTGGTCCCTAGATTTTAAAAATTGCAAACTTAGTCCAAACATTTGGAAGTTTGTTGCAAATTTGGTCCTTACTGTTAGTGTCCGTTAGTTTTTAACGATTTGGGGACTAAATATGCAATATAGTCAAACCACAGGGACCAATTGTGCAATTTTCCCCAAAAAGTAAAAAAACTAAAAAAATCAAATAAAAATTAAGAAATTAAAATTAAAATTTAAAAGATTCAAATAAACTTTAATAAAGAAATTCAATAATCGTTAAAAAATAGAATAAAGGTTAAAAAATCAAACCAATTTTAAAAAGTAAATAAAAGTAACAATAGAATGCATATAAAAATAGAAAATGAAAAGTATGCGTAAAATTTTATTTTTTATAATTATTTTTGATGAAGTTCATATGTCATGTTTAAATCGAAGAATCCAAAACCTTTTTGAAAGTATAAATCCAAAAAAAAAGAAAAATGAAATCAAACCATTTTTTTTATTTTTTTTAACTTTAATATGATTTTTTCAATATTTATTTTGAATATTATGAATGATTATTCCGTTGTATTTTTATTTTTTTTGTTTTTATTTAAATTTTTACTTTAATCGCATACTTTTTTAATACTTCTCGCTTTCTCTTTTTACATGCGTTTTAATTTTTACTTTAATTTAATTTTGAATTTAATTTGATTTTTTAATCTTTATTTTATTTTAAAAAAATTATTAAATTTTATTATTGTTGTTTATTTGAATTTATTATGTTTGATTTTAATTTCTTTTAAATTTTATTGATTTTCAATTTTTTTAAT
>BJCM01106889.1:3251-14698 GCA_018326385.1 Flaveria bidentis | reverse complement strand
CTTGTCAAACCCGAACTTGCTGGTAGTTGGGTTTTGAGGGAAATGCCTTCCAGTTCTCTTAAAGAACTTCTTTTCTCTGTAAGTTAAGAGAGCCATCTATTGGACAATGTCCACGTACTCTACATTGTCTGGACTGAAACATTCAAGATCATCAAAACAGTATTGAAAATCACCTGAGTGCCCACTTCCTGAGACAAAGGCACAACTTTCCTGGAAGGAGTTGTGTTGAGCCTGTTGAGACCTTGGAGTCTCAGGAAAAGTGATGTAAGGTCCAGAAGACCATGATGGCTGCTGTTAGGTCAGGTTGTGGGGTTAATGCGCCTTCAGCAACCATTAAAGCGTTACTAGCAGGAAGACTCATGGGATTTGGTGGCCCTTCTTACTCTCCATCTCTAGGCGATATCCATCAAGGATGACATAGAGTTCAGTCGTGGTAAGAGTGTTCAAGTTTTCTGTTCTCTTGATAGAGACACAGTAGAATGTCCATTCATTGGGAAGAGCACTCATGAACTTTCTGGTAAGATCTCTGAGTTCAGGAGTGATCTTCACAGACTGAAGAGAAGAGATAAGATCCATGTACCTGAAGTACTACTGGTTGAGGGTCTCTCCAGCAATGTGAGTGAAGTTCTCGAACTGTTGCTTCAGTGAGTACTTCTTTGAGTCGTTGGAGTTTGCATACATCTGGGCAAGTGCATCGAACAATTCTTTGGCAGTCTTGCAATGCTCGAACCCCACCATAGAAAAGTTCGGTATTTCGAATACGGATTCGGATAGTGATTCGGATATCCGAAATTCATTTTTTATTTTTTATATTTTTATATTTTTATATTTTTACAATAATTAGGCATATAATATTATAAAAATAATATAAAAACCTACTCATATCATAAAAGTTACAATATACACTAAAAAATCTCAATCTAAAGTAAAAATATATGTAAAATTCAAGAACATAAAAAAAATATTTTTTAGTTTTCGGATAATCGGATATCCGAATATCCGAATATCCGAATATCCGAAATTTTGAAAATCACTATCCGAATTTTCAGATATCTGAAAATTTGAATATTTCGGATTCGGATTTTCGGATTTTCAAATCGGATTCTCGGATTCGGATATTTTTGAACACCCCTATATGCCCGTAAAAGGTTTTAATATGGACCTCTCACGTTTGGTTAAACTTACTATTTTAACCAAATATATTTTATATTATTTTGATTCTCTTTCCCTCAACCATTGTGTCTTCGTCTTAATTTTTATTTTTGTTTTTCTTTTAAAACTTTTAAAATATAATTTATTATAAAATTTTAAGTACACCATTATGAGCAGAGCTATCTTCATTTACGTTTTATTGTAAATTCAACTCTAAATTGTGTTAGTGTATGATAGTTACAAGTCATCAAAGTATAGGCAATCAAAGAGTCGAAACTATCTTATGTTCTCTCTTTTTTGTTTTCTATTTTCCCTTTCTAGATGTTATTTTTTCAAAATTACGGAATACATATAAAAATTTATCAATGACATCCAGATTTCATTTTCTTACCTTAAAAACGTGCGTGCACTACAACGTTTCAACTTTAATTCTTGTTATGGTTTTACATTGGTGTCGCATCACGGATACTAGTTACACTAGTACTTATTTTGCAGGGTCGATAGGTGGTCCACTAGCTTGTCATGGTCACACTTTCATTGGAACACAACATTTTCTCTATTTCTTTTGCTTTTTCGAGTACAATTGTTGGTAATATATTCGTTTTTCTAGAACTTAGAACTACTACAAGACTGGTGCGGTGGTTGAAGTCTTGTGTGTAAACATTTTTTTCCTTTTGGGTTTTTTTTGCTCTTTTTTCACTTCTTTTTTAATTTTTTAATTTAAACTATTATTATTCTTTAGCTTTTCTAATTAATATATTAAATTAAAAAAGATTTCTTTACATTTCTAAAACTTATTTTATTTAAACATTTTTAGACTATTAGGCTACATGCACATAATGAAGTTCATATACACGTTACAACGTGCTTTTAACAGCGTTGATGTCATCATACGGTTCTACTGCATCGCGTGAGTCTTTATCATGCAACATGTTATGCATAATATTGTTTTAATATACCTATTTATGTACTAATGTGCGTTAATGTCCAAATCGCAACGCATCTAACAAAGTTTGTAGATGCGATGCTATTCATAGTCATATATTTGCTTATTTTTATACATGTCTTACTTTTAATATTTGAAGTTTCACCCGGTAACACTTTTTAAAAGTAGATATAATGTCGCTTTAAACCCTTAATGTTTCTAAACCTCATGGTTTGCTCATGTACAAGAATAATTTCTGATTTTAACATTTTTATATATGTGTCGGTATAAGTTGGGGTCGGTCTATATTTGGACATAATCAGAAACAATTTGAGTATTGGCGAAATAAAGTTTGGAAACATTACACTGCGTATGAACCCACCGCTACGCGCGACAGGTAAAAAAACTAGTTAACTATAACTCATTTAGCAAGGTCGGTGGGGGTTCCACCGCCCTTGCCACGTGACGTCACTTGATTGGCCTGTAACTTTTTGTATTTTATTTTGATTTTTCCGAAGCGAGTTAACTTCAAATTCTTATTGTTTGGAGTGTAACACAACTATCAGCTTCGTCGAGTGACAGGATTCCGCCCCTTAGGTATGGAACCCGCAGTAGGTTGCGGGTTCAAACCTTGCACTGGGTTCCTTTTTTTTCTTACCTTATTCTCATTTAAATTACCTCCTTTCTTTTACTTGCTAACATTTATTTTATTTAAATTGTTTTTTTCTAATTATTAGGCCTATGAGCGTGACGTAGATCACATACGTGTCGCAACCGTCAAATCGTACTGCTCCTCCACAACACACGGGTCTTACATTTAAATTACTTTTTTAGAATCAAATCTTTTATGTACTTTTCGAGTTTGTCTAAGTTTCAATGTAAAATTTGTTTGGAAACAAGTCTAGTCATATAAGATAGGTATCATTGATGTATTAATTTGAAAATAAATTGAGTTGATTGTAATATATACTTTATCATGTTACATGCATCCCCGTCGTAACACGTGATGAGTAAAGAAACTAGTTTAACTTAAAGTGTAACTTGAAAAAAAAACAAAACCCTAAATTGCTGGTAAATGGCAACACTTCAATGGATAGAGTTACCATTCATGGTTTTACCTATCTTGCCGAGTAGCCGTAAATATAGCAATGGCAAACCAATTTAGACTTATAAAAGTTTTGTTCATTTAGTCTTCAACCACATAGAAGGTAAAGTTGAAAATTCATAATGTTAGAAACACGTCAAAATTAATATAGCATTACATATATTGAGGGAAAAATTAACATTAAGTGTACGTAACTTTAAATATGAAACTCTATGTAGCTACGTAGTTTCTGTCTAATACAATCAAAACCACGTTATTTGGGTTAACATTTCTTTTCTAATTACAGCCCTCTACATATAAGACTTGAATCACTATTATGAAATTCTCACATACAGTTTTTTGTAATATTCTCGAGCAACCTTCTTCTTTCATCTCTCTTGTATTGAGATTTAATGTTTAATGATTTCATTTTGATTTAGAAACCCAGTCATCATGCATATTTTGTACACACGCGACGCTATAAGAATCACACCCTAAGGCGACTACAAAAGTCATAGCCATAGATACCGAATGTTGTTGTCATGTCGTCTCTATATACATTTCATTATTTTTTAGGGGATAACTTTACAGTATAATAACCAAGTTTTAAAAGTCCGATTATGTCACCCAAGTTAAAAAATTATTCCAATTAAGTCATTCAACTCTCATGTTTTATTTAAATTATAGGTTTTAATATTTTTTTTACATGTTTTTCTTTTTATTTCAATTACAAATGTTTTTCTTTTTATACTAGTATGGAGTGGTGACTTGAATTTTAAGTATTTTTCTTACATTTCTAAATATAACTAACATGTTTTTTAAAGTTTTAAATATAATTATATATATTAAAAATCCCAACCCCATATCTTCTCCTTTATTAAAAAATCCCATTGATGATTCGGTTTGATAGTTTAATAATCTAATTCGAGTAAAATATGGATAAATGATTTAATTGATCATTTTTAAAACTTGATTACTAATGTGTAATATATTTCCTTTTCTACTTAAAAAAGTTGAATGTTAAAATATACGGCAACGATTATTTGGCAACAAAGATTATGATGACGACCGGCTACTAAGTCTATGGCGATGACGTCGCAATTAGTCTAGAAGAAATATTATTGTTATTTATAAAACCAAATAAAATTCTTTAAAAAAGATTTAAGGCAACCTTATATTCTTGCCATATATATCCTCCTGTTTTAAAATTCTTTAAATTAATTGTTTTATAATTTTTGTATTTATTATAAGAGAGATGCGGGAAAATGATTTTTGTGATATGTTAGAATGATGACACGTGTCATTTGATATGCTAGAATGACAACGCGTGTCTTAGGAAAACCTTCGTTTATTATATTATATATATATATATATATATAATATTTTTTCGACTTTACAAGGGTTTATATGAAATTCCATAAATCAGGGATGTAGAAAAATAGACTTATGGCGAATACAAGGTTATACCTATGACAATAATTATTTTTTTATCACTACAAGTCACCATAAGGTAACAATATGTCGTCATCTTAAATCTATAATAACCAAATCAAAATGGCCCTATGATAAAGATCGCCTTACGTTAAATATAATGACAAGACCATGTTGTCGTCCTAGGTGGTCGTGGTATGAACTTTTTCTTGTAGTGTAGAATCCCACTCATTTTGTCTTGTGATTAAAAATTATCTAATTTCATTAATTTATGTTATACTAGGACATAAGTTAATGGAATATTCAAAGAGAGACTTTAAAAAGGTGACTGAAGCCCATTTTTTATTTTGAATACATCATTTAAATATTAATGAAGAATCGAGTTAAGTAGGGAGAATGGAGACCATGCAGTTTTAATGATGATAAAAAACAATACAGTTTTAAAAAGTATCACAAATATTGTACTATAGATGACAACCTCATATTCATTTTCCATATATTAAGATCAAGATTGGTTGCTACAATGTTCTATTTTTATTTTTTATTTTTCTTTGTTTTCTTCTATGTTAAATATTGTACTTTGCAAAAGAAGAACATTCAACCTTGGCCTCATACTCATGATTTCTAGGCTTCTTTTCTTTGTGCAAATTTCCGGTCCGAACACCCTACCCACCCCTTGGCTGGCTTTTTAGTAGGTACTTTGTATTAAATGAATAATATGATATCTTCCGCGCGATCTATTAGAACTATAAGAATGAATATAAGCAGCTTTTTAGTTAGCATTTTATATTTTATAGTTAATAATATGATAGGCTCTAATCTATTAGACAAGATGTTGTGGGAGCGTGAAGGTTGGAGCGCCGCCCACGTGGCTGACCACCTAGTTGAAAGAGGATAAAATAGCTTTATGTCGTGCTTGAAGTAATATATTTGAAGACCGTCAAGCCGATATTTTGTTAATTAACTTTTGTGTTTACTAAATATATAGTTTTACTTTATTTATTTTTAACATTTTGTAGTTAATACTTTTTGTAGCTGACTATCAAAAGTCGAAGGTGTTTTGGGCGAAAATTAAAGACTCTTTCTACGAGCAAATTGGCTGTATAGAACACACCACCGATATGATTTCTGGTTGTTGGGCCGAAGTTCGTAAATATGTTGGATTATTTATGAACTTATATAATCGGAATAGTTGACGAATGCGACCAAGCAGGTGTCGCAACCAACAAGTTTATGCATTCACTCGCCAAAAGTGGAAACAAGATAAATTTAGAAAGTATGGCGTTACTAACTTTAACAAAGATTATTTGGGGAGAATATTAAAGGGGTGCTCCAAATGACTCCAATTAGTTGCGTCAGATGCGGAGGAAGCGCCACCACAAACGAATAAGGGATTTCAACCAGTTCTGATTGTCGAATTGGAGCTAAACTTAGCCGATCCAAACACTCCAACACAAGCACCAAGTTGGCCAATGGGAAGGGACCGAGGTAAAAAGTCGAGTCAAAGGGTCGATTTTGAATTCGCCATAAACATGAGCAAAATAACGACAAACATTGAGACGGCGGCAAAAACGAAAGCCTCTAAAGCTAATTAGAAGAAATTAGTTTTTCTTATCCGTGACTTTAGTTCTTTTCTGAATTGGATAAAGCTTTACTAGAAAATGAGAATGACCATATTCATAGGGAATTAGAAGACGAAGATTAGTTATAATTTTTTACTATGCATTTTTATATTTCTTTTAGGATTTTATGAATTTTATTTGATTATGGTGTTTAATTTTTTATAAGTACTTAATTTTATATTGATTTTTTAAACTTTTTATAGAACGACAAATAAAATCACGCATGAGCCATTGACCCAACCAATAATCTCCATTATTCGAGTACGTAATCTTATATCACTCTCTTGATGAAACTCACCATAAGTGAGAGAAAACCCCAATAGCCAACCTATCTGTAATCCTTTTTTTAACAATAGGTTGGACTAGAACCCATAATTGTTTTCTATTTTTATAAGGTTTTAGGATTGCTCAACTCAATCACTTGGACTAATAGATAATTGAAAAGTTTTTTTACTAGCTACAAAACTTTTTAAATCTTTTAATATTTCAGTTAATTATGATATTTACAAGGGGAACATGAATACGGGGCTGTCACGCATCTAAGCTTAGATGCGTAACAACCTAAAACTATGTTATTTTGTTAGGGTTCACTTAAAAATTACGTATGTAAGATTTATAAAACAACTCCCCTGATTTTACTCCTAACATATGTTTTTGATATTTTTCATATACAAATCAATGGGAGAATGAAATGAGAACATGCTAAGAGGCTGTTTGGTAGTATCTCAATCAGCTTTTTAATGGTTCAAATGTCTGAAAGATTTGACATTTAATAATTCAGACTGTTTGTTTCGTGAGCAAATGTCTGAATGGTTCAGATATTTGTCTCTGAATGGTAACACATTATATTAATGCTGAATGGATAAGATGTCTAATGCTGAGTGGTTAAGACTTATTATCTGAATTGATCAAATATTTACATTTAAATAGTTAAATAATATACGAGCTCTTAATAATTCAGATTTTTTATTTTTAATCATTCAAAAATTATTAAACAAACCCCTAAAACACATATCACCACTGAATATATGAAACTCTCTCAATACAAAGTCAAACCACAAGTAGTAAATTCAGAGATGAACACATCGTTTGTATACTCATAATTTCTTGGATTATTTTGGTCTAAAGTAAAAGTATAACTCATTATCACTATTGAAACCATAGAATAAAAAGCAAACGAACAAGGGGTATGATTCTGTAATCATAATATCGATATGGAAGTGATTTAGCTAAATTAGGATTCCTAATTAATTCTATGGTTTTCATTAATCTAAACTACATAATTTGTAAGTTAATCCTAATAAAGCGACGTTGTTTTAGGTCACTTCGCATCTAAGTTTAGATGCGTAACAACCACATATTCACTTTCCTTCTAAAATATTTAAATATGAATAAGCAAGATGTTTACGACGTAACTTTTTCGTGATTATAAATATAACGTTTATGATGTGTGTTTTTTTCATATATTCTGTATTCAAAGACAATCCGTAGTAACACGATACATCATACTAGTTTGAAGTAAAGTGCAAATCATATTTTTATTCAAACTAGCGAGTAATTCATGCAACAGGTCACTGACTTTGAATGAATTTTATACGGGGGTGTAGATAAAAATAAGAGAGTATTATATTGTTGTGAAATTTATGGTTGAATAACACGGAGGATTTATAAAGAAGAAGCTTGTGATTTTATTAAGTTTTGGAACTTATTAGCTTGATGTTTGTGATTTTTATCTTTTGTATTAAGTAAGTGGAAAGAAAATTATGCATTTTGAACGATAAAAAAATCTGAACAAAGATCGATTTGATTTGATATTTGCTTTGAAAAAGCTAAACAATCAACTTAAAAACAATAATGATATATAGTAACTTAAAGAGATCGAAGTAAATTAATGAACAGTTTTGTAGTGTAAAGAACTTTGAAATAATGAATTAACTTTTTTATTTCGCAAGCTCTATTGCAATAAGCTACTTTGAGTTTTGATTATCGTTAGTTAGTTTTGGTAACATGAAAATACAGAAAAATATATAGGAGAATACCGTTTATATCTTTAAAACAAATTACAACACGAAAAGAAAATAAATACAATGCAATTTAGGATTGAGATAAACAAAAAAACCTAATAACAAAAGAAGACAAAAGTGATTGATAATTCGTGTTCAACATGGTTCGTTAAAAACATATTTCATGTGCCTTTAAGAAAGTATGTTTGCCTCCCAAGATATAAAACCAAACCAAAGAAGTATGTACTGCTTGAGATGACTCATCAGTTAAAATCGCATGAGAAACTTGTATTTTGAAAGAAGCCTTGAGCTTGGAACTTTTCTATGTGTATATTTGGAATTTCTATGTATCACAATTAAGGCAAAACCTCTATTTCAAAACTTTATTAAAAGAAAACTACATAAACATTTAACTAAAAAAAATCTTACTAAAAAGGTTCTTTGTGCATGTTGCGTTGACATCTCCCCCACGGACACGAATATCAAAACTAGAATACAAAAACACACCTTAATGACTATCATTACGCCATAGAACTCTAACGCATCAAACATAAGGAATGAAAGAAATATAATAAAAAAAGCAGAACAAAACTCAAAAATGATATAAACTTTACAAACATGTTGATTTAATGTAAGTGTTTATATATTTTTCCATTTGTCCATCTTTTTGCAAAGTTGTTATAAATTAAAAAAAATCATTCCATAAAAAAAGAAAAAAAAGTTTTTTTTAAAGAAACTTCAGCGAAAAAAATTTGAAAATCGTTGGCACAAAACACAACTACAAAATTGAGACTAGGGAGACACAAACCCAAGTCTATGAGAGCCAACATATATTTACCAATAGACTTGACAAGTCTTTGATAGATATCTACAAAGTTAAAACTTATATTATTTTTTTATTTTTGATTTATTAAAAAACTAATTTAGAAACCCTTGAAATACATGTATGGTCGAATAACAATATTAAATTAGTAATAATTATTATTAGTATTTAAAAATCATAAAATAACTTTAATATAAAATATGAATAAAATTACGTATAATTAACTACTCTAGGTAATAAAAGAATAACAATATTTTTCTAAGCATTAGTCTTTTAAAAACTTTTGCTTTAAAAATTATTTTTTTACACACTCAAAAATTCTTTTTTTTGCATTAAAAGCTTCATATTTCATAAATTTGCTTTCAAAAAAAATATGTTTTCAAATAAAAAAGAACATGTTTTTAATTTATCAAAAATATGTAAATAACAATTAACATTTAATATATGATTAAATGATATTCTTTCATCCTATTAAAGATACATGTATAAATTATAAGTAAAATCCAGTCGGACAATATAGAAAAATGAGATGTGAATTCTATAAATTTTGATTTTTAATATAGATGTCCAATGTGATAACTAAACACTACCAAACTCAAGAGTTAGACAAGTTCGAAGATCTAACCATGTGAACCAAATTTTCAACCCTTCTATGTATGGAAAGAAATTATAGCAAAACACAACTATAGGTGATTATGAGAATCCTTGTTTCCTAACTTCATACCCATTTTTCACAACACTTTTATTTCTACCCGTCACTTTAAACATCTATATCTTGTTATTTTTAGTTATATTTTGAACATTTTATAGCTTGTTGGGAAGCTCTCGTCAAGAAAATCGCAAACCCTAATAATTATTTCAATAACAACTATATTCAAACTTAACAGAAAAATGATCTTCTTATTAAATTTCCCAACAAAATATTTTGATCTAAGCCAACTAACTACATCATAGTACTTCATCCTACTTTTTGTATTTGTGATTCTAATAGATCCACGATCACTAACCTATTCTTTTGACTAATGTAATTTTCAGTGTACATTGTTTTGTTGAAGGGGCCAACATTCTTCTTATATTGTGTCACATCAAATAACTCTTTTTATTATAAATCCCTGCATACCCCGTTAATTTAACTTTCACCCATCAATTTGGCAAAAAATACTAAACACTTACTCTCTTAAAGTGGTAGCTATGTATGATGATGAAGTAGTGATCATCGGGGCGGGGATTTGCGGGTTAGCAACCGCCCTCGCTCTTCACAAGAAAGGGATCAAAAGCATAGTAATGGAAAAATCACAAACTCTTAGGAACAATACAGGAACCGCAATCGGAATTCGGCCTAACGGGTGGCGAGCTCTGGATCAGCTTGGTGTCGCTGATGCCCTTCGTCGCACGGCCATCCCCTTTCAAAGGTTCTTTTTACTTTTTTTCTCACCTCTCATTTATCTTATATAAGAACAAATTAGAAAAGTTCAACATAAAGTAGGATTAATATTAACAAAAGTGAATTGATTAAATACATGATTCGTGGTTTCGAAGTTACATTATTAGAACACACCATGAAAGGTGAGTTTTTTTTTACTTTTAAATTTAGATGAAAGATTTAGATGACTTTTGTAAAACATTTGTAAAACTTGATTAGCATTAGATTGGATGATTTTTCTTCCCGTATCATAACTCTTCGAGTTTTACTTGTATAGACAATATTTTTTCTTCCTACTTATATAATTAGGTAAACCTTTTTTTTTGAGAGGCTGAGTCGTGTGCATAATGACTAGGGGTGTTAATTCTTACAACAATACATGATAATCGAGTTTTGAGATTGACATAATATATTGGGTTGACATGCCTTATTTGACGATTGTGGGTGTTAATTTCTAAAATGACAAGCAGTTTGATTAGTTATATCAAGTTGTATTGAAATTATAGAAACATGTTAGTTATTTCAAAAAATGATAAATTTTAAAACAATATAATAGTGAAATAATATTATTGTGTATCTCTAATATATAATACACTATTAAATTAACATTTAATTAAACTAATACATTAAAAACAATGACAAATAAAATAATATCTTATTTATTTTTTTATTATCATTTTGTTATCTTGAACACTATAAGTATTAAAAAATAGATTGGTAAAATAATATCCTTGTCTACTTCTAATTATAAAATACAATAACAGATAACAACAAGTTTATGTAAACTATAAAAAATAATGATAAAAATAATGTATTGTGTTATTTTCAACATTATAAGTTTTAAAAAATACATTGATGAAATTATATCATTATATATATCTAACTGTAAAATACAATGATAAATAACAAATTTATATAACCTTTAAAAACAATAACAATAATAACACAAAAGGGTCTAAATCATAAAACACAATGATATATATA
>BJCM01106703.1:0-10135 GCA_018326385.1 Flaveria bidentis | reverse complement strand
GATGATTGAGAAATGTGTTCAACCTAGTCGGGTGATTATTCATGCTAATGGACCATACTTATGGACCATACGCATGAATACATCATGCTTATGGACCAGTCGCACGACTGAACCTTCAGTCGTGCTTATGACTCAGTCGCATGATTCAGTCGCACGACTGAACCATGCTAATGGTTCAGTCATACAAATGAAAACTACAAACCTATAAATACCACTTAATTCATGGAAAACATAACACTTTGAAACAATTCGAAACACTTGATAATTCATTGAACCCTAGCCGTCAAGAACGTCCAAGATAGTCAATCCAACTTCAAAGTTTGTTCTTGATCGATTCCTACTCGTTCTTAACGTTTAGTTCATTCTTATATTGATCAGGTTAATGTTCTTACTGATTGGATCGCCAATCAAATAGGATTCCACACTATTTGATATGATCTCACGCAAAATCAGTTAGTATTCCGTATGTACACGGTCCTGACAAGTGGTATTAGAGCTTTGACTCTTGATTTTGCGTGGATTCGATTAGTTTTGGTGTTAAAACTCATGTTTTAATTCAAAAGAGTCACCACGTTGGTTTTAAAGGTGTTTTCTACATTTGCATGCATTAAAGTTATGTTTTTCATCATACGGCAGATTAGGGTTTCTGGGAAAATCGTGTTTTTGTGTCAAAGTGTCGAAATCTTCGATTTTACAAAAACAACAGCTTTTAGTCGTACGATTGGTCCAATCGCACGATTGAACTCAATCGTATACTCCATTCGCACGACTGAACTCATTTGCATCCCTCATTTGCATGACTGAACAACTCCAGTCGTTTGATTCCAATCGTCTCGTTCATACGCACGACTGAATCCAATCGCACGATTGAATTCATTCGCACCTTTCATTCGCACGAGTGAACCATACTTATAGTCCATTTGCACGAGTGAAACAGTCCTGTTCTAAAAGTTCAAAGTTTATAGCAATGGAAGATCAATTTGCTGGCTTTACTGCCAGAAAGGACTCTCGCATCCAGAACCTTCTGCTTCTGGAGGATGAGATTGGTAATCATAATAAACCGCCAAAGCTGATAACATTAGATGATTATCCACAGTGGAAACAACGGTTTGAGATCTATCTAAATAGAGTTGATCCCAATCTTTGGACATCCATTGAGATTGGTTACACGGTACTAGTCAGTGCTAATGGAGTCAAGTTAACTTTGGGGGGAATGAGTGAAGCATAGAAGATTCTATTCAATGCAGAAAAGAAAGTATATGCTCTGTTGACTCAGTCGATACCGAAAGACATCTTTCATCAGTTCTCTGAGAACAAGCATGCGAAAAAGTTATGGGAAGCATTGGAGAAAAGATATGATGGAAACGTAACACTCAAAGAACTGAAGGCTAAAGCTCTCAAGAAGGAGTTTGATAATTTCTCCTCGATAGGGAATGAGAGCTTGATGACATTATTGACAGGTTCTACCATCTGATGAGTGAGTTGCACACTCATGGTGTAACAACGTCTATGGAAGGCAAAGTTTCATGCTTTGCAGATGGTTTGCCGGATAAATGGGATTCATTTGTGTCCAACCTAAGACAGAATGCCATTCTTGTGACGTTAGACATAAATGACTTCATCCTAAAATTAAGGGAGGAAGAATTGAGAATGAAATACAAGTCGAAGAAAGGATCCTATGTTCAGAATCCTTCACTCTACAACTCAGTTCCAACTCCAGCTAGTTCAGAAGCACCGTTGCAAACAACTATCATGTCTAGTTCTTCTACTCCTTCTCAAAGCAGTACCTCAAGAACCGAAACGTCAGGGTGATCTGCTACCAAATATTTAGTTCTTGAAACAAATGCAACAAAGTTAAAGACCGAGAATCTCGGTAATGTTATAGTGGAAGTTGCCAAAGAACATATGGATCTTCTAGCGGTGGTTGTACAATATTACGATGGTTTAGTTGCCGGTAAGATTGGAAATTGTCATCTTACAGATGAGGATTATGAGCAAGTTGACGAAAATGAGATAGAGAGGATGGACATAATATAGGCATTGGCGAGTGCTGTCAGAAGGGCAAAGTAGTTGTCAAAAAGACGGGGCAGAATCTAATAGCCACTAAAGATACAACCTTTGGTTTTGACAAAACCAAAGTCACTTACTTCAACTGTGATGAAAAGGGGCATTTTAAACGTGAATGTGTAAAGCCCTAGAAAACTTGTAATGGAAACCCATTTCCGACCTTCAACTGTCAAGACAAGGACATGATTGGAACTACATCTTCAAGCAAAGAGACAAAGGCCTTGACGGCTCAAGGTGATGAAGGGCAGGACTAGTCCTTCCGATTTGTTTCTCTGGGTGAATCAAATATTGCATGTGTTGAGGCATTGGATGATGTATCTACGAGTGAAGGTGAGATCACAGCTGAGCAAGCGATGTCAGATACCAAAGAAGCTGTGATTGTGGTAAATCACTTGGTTGAGGAAGAGCTCAGAGCAACAACCTCAGAATCTCTAGTAAACGAAGAGTCTGAAATGGCTTTGATGGCTGACTTGTCAGATTCCTCACAAGTAAGTTCTAATGACCAACTATTTGATAAACATGCTTGTTCTGAATGTGACAAATTTAGGGATAGCATTGATCTAAAGTTTGCAAGATTATTAGAACACAATGATAATTTAATAAACGATTTACAACTCTGCACCGAGGCCAATCGTATATTAAAACAAAATGAGTGCAGTTACAAAGAAAAAATAGAACTTTTGGGAAAACAACTAAGGGAAAACGAGGTTGTTGCTTTAAACCAAGCAAATGACATAAAGTTTTATTTAAATTCTTTGGAAAAATTGAAGAAAGAAAAAGCAGTTTTAGAAGTCAAAGTTGATTCCTTAAAACAAAAACAACATAGTTTGGCTAGTTCTTCACATATAGTTCAAAACTTTGTGAAAGAATGAAACAATGGTGAAGGTTTGGGTTACAAAGTAGTTCCATCACCACATGCAATCTTTCTAAATACTAAAAGTAGACCAATAAATAACAACCCAGTTAAGGATCATGTGGTGTCCACTCCTCTGGTTAATGATCCCGATTCTACGGGAAAACCTATTAAGGATAGCACTAAACAGAAGGAGTCTACTTTGGAATCAAAAGATAAGATGCCTATTGAAAATTTGGATGATAAATTTGAAAAGGTTAATTTAAGGTCAGGTTCACACATGTCCAATTCTGAACCCAAAATGACTAAACCAGCTAACAAAACACGTGTTACACGTCAAAGTCCAAATAAACTAAAGGTTAAGGATGTTAAAAATGCTCAAACAATTAATTTTGTTAAAGTAGCCAAAACATCGAAAGGAAAAGTGACAAAACCCAACCAGACACATCTCACACCCGTACCAAACTCAACCCACATAAATATTTTCCTCAACCTGTAGAAGGGAGATCATGCTATAGTTATGGAAAATGATGACATATTTCTTCTAATTGTCCTTACTATCAGACTCCCAAAAAGAAAATTGAACTTTATGATGAAAAACCAAGTTTTTCTAAAATGAGATCTAATACCCCACCTAAGAGTATTAGTGAACCTAGAGTTCAAACTCTAAGGCAGTCGTCTGTTTATCACAAACAGGCCTTACACAAAACTGGTTTATGGAAATAAAAATCAAGTATTTCGTCTGATAATGAGAACAAGAAGAAGAACAATGTGCCCTCGTCCTCTGAAGGATAATGGGTTGAGTTCATGATGTGTGATTCCTCTGGCTCACCCAAGCCAGTTAAGGCATGGGTCCTAAAACTAAACTGATCAATTCCTTTGAATGTGCAAGGTGTCTGCTACAACACTATCACTAATACCTAGATTATTGATAGTAGGGCGTCCAGGCACATGACCGGGATTTCGTCCCTCCTTTTCAACGTCAAACAAATTAAAGGGGGACATGTATCATTTGCTGGGATAAAGGAGGTTACATCACAGCTCAAGGCAAAGTGGGAAATAAGAAAGTGAAGTTTGAGAAGGTCAACTACGTTCAACAACTACAAAACAACTTGCTTTCTGTCTCCTAGATCTGTTAGGATCGTGTACTGGATGATGTACTAACTGATATACGTGTATACCGAATCAAATAGTGTGGAATCCTATTTGATTGGCGATCCAATTAGTGAGAACGCACGTAGAAACAATTGTAGATTGAATCTAAACGTTAAGAACGATTGGTAATCAATCTAGTGCAATCTATGAACTTGGAATAGGTTCTTAGAGGTCTCTTGACGGCTAGGGTATGTATGTATTCGAATTGTTTTATTTTTCCACGATTTAAGTGGTATTTATAGGTTAGGGTTTCTCATTCGGGCAACTGAACCATTCGCATGGTTCAGTCCTGCGATTGAGCCACGTGGTTGATCCATTCGCACGACTGAGGGTTCAGTCGTGCGACTGAGCCAATCTCATGTTACAATCATGCGACTGATCTAGTCTCCTGGTTCAGTCGTGCGACTGAGTCATTCGCATGAAGTTGTTCATGCGTATGGTCCATTAGCATGGTCCATTCACATGAGAACTTCATAATTCTAAGTTTGAATATATTTATTAATCATTACATTACTAAGATTAATTCAAACAACCACAAACCTATATAGTCAGTTCAATAAGCATTAATCTACTAATCAATGAAATAATAAACATTATAAGTACAACCACATTATAAGTACAACCACACATTTTATTTCATTAAGTACCCATTCAATTACATATGTGTAAGACAATAAAGACATATTACATTAAGCTCATAAACTAGGTACACATGTATCTACAAACTCCCTTTTGGACCTAGTTTAATCTATTGTCTTACATTCTTCATAAGCTCCTCATATTTCTTGTACTTCTCCTCTCTTGTGACTCCTGTGTGTATTTCAAATGCAAAGCAGAGCCTTATGACATTCTGGAATTGGAGAGCTTGTACAATATCTTGCACGTCATAGAACAGTGGCCACTTGTATAAGGTGTAAACATCTTCAGCTGACAAGTTAGTGAGCCACATAGGGTCAAATACCCTGATAGTTTCCATATTTCCATTTCTGTTCAGCTATGACCGCCTCACCTGTTCTCCAATCGTAGTACCACCACTTGAAGTGTGGAGTGAAGTCCTGTGGCATTTCCCGTTGTGGGATTCTTGACATCGTGCACGGAGGACTCCACTTCAGCACTACTTTTGGCTTTCCAGTAATGGCATCAACTTCAGATCTTCTGATATACCTCGTTGGTTGTTGAGGTTTGAAGTTGACTCACCTGGTGTGGTACTCTCTCTTTAAAGCAGCTTCAAACCAGCCTGACATCTTACGAGGGTCAGCATATAGCAATTTCAATTTTGCTAACTGGTTAAGCTCAAATCCCGGAAGAGTCTTCAGATCCTGTGGGAATCCGAAGTACTCGATCCCCTTTTCTCTTTTAACAGCATAAACTTTAAGATCTTCAAAATAGGCCCACGCTATAATTTTGTCTGACACCTTGTGATGCTTCTTCACTTTATAGAGTTTGGTGTAGACAGTTGACTTTGGAGCACTGCGCTGGGCTTTGAGTTCTGCAAAACATGCTGCCCATTCAGCCATTCTGATGTTGACATCGACGTATGAGGCTTGGGCTTTCTCTTTGTCCTTATCTGACTCCTGCTCCATTTTATCCAGAGTTTCAAATGTATCACTGACAAGGGTGTCACCCAGATTGGGAACGATATTTCCTTCGTTGACAGTATACTCTGGATAATGTTGGGCCATGACATCTTCAATTTCTATCTCGTCTATATCATTTAGCTCATCGTCACTTTCCACGGTTACTGTAGGAGCATCCTTCACGATCTCGTCAGGATTGAGTCGGAACATTTATGCCAATTGCTCATCAGTGAGATCATGAATTATTTCTCCTTCTTCAGGAGTGTAACTCACAGATCTCCTGACTATCCCTTGCAGATTAAGTATCATTGTGAGTTGAGTCTTGATCAACTGAAGGGGAGCAACATCGTACTCATCTCACTGAGATGATTGATCTGCTAGATTTAACCATGTAAGTACATCAACCATTAGTCAATAATCAAGACAGAGACATATCGAATATATATAAACATTAATTACATAATATTAATACAAGATTCAAGTACAAAAGTTTTCAAATTCATAAACACCTAATCATCCCTATTGTCTTGATCTGTAGTCTTTTTTGCTTGAGCCAGATGTGTACATCACACGATCTTCAATCTGTTTCTCAAAAGATTCTTGATCGGGCTGAAATTATCACACTGCAGATGCACCAGGAACTCAGGTTCAACTTCACGGTCATCACCTTCTTTTAGGATCTTTAGTACTTCTTCAGCAAGCTTTTGGCTCTGTTGTGGATCAATTTGCTGTTCATAAGCCTGAGAGATATTCCACTGTGACCAATAAGCATAGGCATCTTGTACATTAAGTGACATAACTTTGTTAGTTTCTTAAGAGTCTTCTTCAACCATACCACCACTCATTTGCATAGCATTATTCTCATCTCTGTCCAAAACATCATCTTCTTCCTCTCCATCAAGCAGGAGAGGATCATGTGAGAGCATGTGGGTAGGTGGTTTAACATTAGTACTAAGTATGCATTCTGGATTTGGTCGGACATCTCATTAAGTTCTCCTCCCCTTGACGCTATGCACTTACAGATGACATGAGCTAAGCAATTGAACAGGGGGCACAAGTTTCGCTAGTTGAGCACCCCTGTGTTGATGTCCCCAGTGTACTTCATCCTCAGAATAGCATCTACATGTGCACATACATTTTGCTTGATGTTCATTATCCATCGTTCACCCATAGTGCTGCAACACAAGACACATATACGTTAGAATTTGTGTACATGGATGACATTTGAATGTTAATGAACTTGATTCATTTAGTTCAATCGTGCGAATGGACAATGCGACTGAGTCTTAGTCGTGCGATTGGGCTCAGTCGTACGATTGAACCTGCGACTGAGCTTAGTCGTATAGCGGTTCGGGTTTTCGGTCGGTTCCTGTTCACCTACGGTCCGCTTACCGAGGAATAGAAAGGAAGGACCTGGGGCCAGAGCAAGTTGGGTTGGGGTATAGAGCCGTAAGCGCGGTGGGGGGGGGGGGGGGGGCGGGGGGGGGGGGGGGGGGGGAGTGACGACGAATAGGAATAGGTTCTTTTCAGATTTGACATAAGAGGGTAATTCGTCAAATTGGAACACCTCCTTTTCTTCTTTATTCCGGGCAATAACTGTCCCATGCAGTTGGACCAGTCATGCGACTGAACCCATAAGCATGGTTCATACGTGCGATTGAATCATTCGGTTGGCTCAATCGTGCGACTAGAGTTCATCAGCGTGTCCATTTGCATACCTCACTGTTAAACACAAAAGGTTTTAATCTTTATCAAAACATGATATTTCACTGTTTTTAGAATCATCTGGACCGCAGAGACTCAAATTAGCACTTAGATTCATTTAAAACACAATGTGTGACCATTTAAGTGTTCTATTCTTAATAGGAGTCTCAGTTATGAGTTTTAGTGATTGCAACACTAAAAACCTACTCTTAAGACATTCATTTTGACCGAGTTCAGTTGGACTTTACCTGTAGATGATTAGAGTAACTGTTAGAATCACAAACACAATGCTACATCATGGAGATGCAATTTTGGCAGAGTACCAATGCTCTCATACGACCTGAGGATGATTTGTGAGTGATGAGTGACTGTGACCGACTCCCCCTCTATTTATACTAGGGTTCCCTTTAGTCGTGCGACTGAGCCCAGTCGCATATTTGATTCGTGCGACTGAAGATCAGTCGTGCGATTGGCACAGTCGGTCACCTTCAGTCGTGCAACTGGAGATTAGTCGTGCGACTGTGTCATTCGGTCACTCTCATCCATGCGATTGGTTCATTTTGTGATCCAATCGTGTGATTTTATTCATGCTTATGGTCTAATCGCACGTATGTCCCATACGTGTGGGTAAATTGTGCGATTGGGCTCATTCGTATCCTCCAATCGTACGACTGGTCCGTACTCATGGTCCAGTCGTGCGAATGGATCATACTCATGATTTTGACTTTATGACCATTCCACACTTTTATCTTTTTATTAAACATTATGAGCATTCGATCATCGCAGGTCCTAACACCTTTTAACTTTGAAAACTTTTGATCATCTCAGATGTGATCCTTTTAAAAAAATTTGTCACCTTAGACGTGACTCATTTGACATATGAAAACATGTGTGGTCACCTCAGACGTGACCCTTTTAAGGTGATTAAATCCCGATTGAATTCCATGGCATAGTCCGATGTTTAACAAACTAAATTGACGAAATTTAAACAAAGTAAAAGAACTAAAATTGAAATACAAAACTAAAACTTGTTTTTGTGGTTTTGTGTGAGGTGAAAATTCTAAGATGGAAATCTAGAAGATTCATTTCCTGAAAGGACAGCTTCAATTCATTTTGACCATAAGTGGACCGATTCAGTTTGGAATCATACAGGTACGTCAAATCATTCGGGACATGTTATCAAAACCTTTTGATGCTCTATTCTTGTTTTCCATCTAGAGTCATTAGCAAGTTTAGGAAATCATACTAGTACTATTAAATCCCTACATTGATTTGGACTTTCAAGAGTTGTATCCACGATGATTGTCAGTATACTTGTCCTCTTAAATCCATACACAGACTTTTGACACAGTTTGGTGATAGTTTAAGGTTTAATTATTTCAACAAGATTTTGTGGATCCCACACTTATATGGTAATCAACATTCCTCAGGAGATTTTTGAGCGGTCTCAGGGTAGTATTCATGAAGAAACTATTCTTAGAGCTTTCAAAGAGAAGCCAAGCCTCAGGTCAGTGCCACCGTACAGCAGAGAGGCGGCAAACAACAATGATTGCTTGAATATATAGGTTATGCTTATCCTCAGGTTAGTGCCACCGCATAACAAAGAGACACATAACCTATCTTCTTGTTTGAGCAATTTTATTCTTTTTGCACAGATCTCACCAACAACATAGGTTATTAGTTTGATTTTTTTTTGCATTTTTTTCATCATGTGCTTTTGCTCATATTTTGGTCATACGCACACATTTGTGGCGTTTATTCTGCTCGTCACCCCTTATTGGAATTTTGTTGATTGTGTTAGCCAGGAATAAGATGATAACCCACAGCTTGTTGAACAACTTAGTTTGTTCTTGAGATCACCAACAAGGTCTAATCATCTATCGTGTTGAATCTACCGACATATCATATGTGGTCTAGCAACCTCTAGGTCTACTTTCTTTGTGTCATCTTAGTAGTAACCAGTTTTACTATCCTTTTTCCTTTTATATTGCTCAGACTACACAGACTTATACTTTGAACTTCGCATCTAATTCAATTTAATCTTTTAAAAATCCCAAATGGTTTGTTCCTATGTACTATCATTTTCCAAAGTTATTGAATCGGTATCACAAATACGATCTGATTTCTATTAGCTAGCCTCTCCTCCTCCCTGGTTTTTTTAATGTTGTTAACTAAACCTATTCTCCCCCTAAAATTCTAAAACTATAAATGGTTTGTGTTTTTAGGATTTGAATAGGCGAAGAAATAACATCAATTTAATTAAAACATAAAATAAAATAAATAAAGAAAATAAAAGTTAAATGAAAAATGGACTATATGCATTGGACTAAACATGGTCATCTTATCGAATTACATCACTTTTCTTTTTAACGCCGTTGACCTCTAACAAATATAGAAAACGTGGTTTATCAAAAGCCTTTGTATAGAGGTCAGCGCGTTGAAAATCAGTATTTATTTTAACCACATCGATTAGGTTCTTTACAAAACAGTCACGTATAAAGTGATATTTTATGCCGATTTGTTTGGTCTTAGGATGTTGGACCGGATTTTTTGTTACTGCAATTGCAACAGAGTTATATACAAAAATAGGAGTAGAAGAGAAATGCAAACCGTAGTCCCGCATTTGCTATTGTATCCATATGATTTGTGAACAACAACTTGCTGCAGCAACGTATTCGGCTTCGCAGGTTGACAAAGCAACCGAGGTCTGCTTCTTACACTGCCAGGTCACTAATCTCCTCCCAAAGAATTAACATCCTGCTGATGTAGACTTGTAGTT